>APFE030165990.1:0-21696 GCA_000404065.3 Pinus taeda
TTGAGGCTTGCATGCATCAATAACAAGTTCTCTCACTGACCATCACGAGAATACATCAATGTCCCTTGATCGTTAGATCTTGTAAGTAACTTGACATCATCTCATCTATTTGCATTTTGCAAGATGTACTTAGTTACCTTGGTTCTTATTGACATTATTGGCAAGTTTGCCTTGCATTGGTTAACGAAATTCATCAATGGTCGGTAATCCAATGACTTCTCTTCATGCTCGAAAACAACACATTTATTCACATGACTATAACTGTATCATCAGGGTTTGAAGTAAATGAAGACTATGTCATTTCAACATTTTGCAATAGTTACAACAGATTTAGCAGTAGAAATAAAGAATCCACTTTCACCACCTCATCCACCATTTATGCAACCAAGAAGTAGATGAAATCCTACATTCTATTCCATGATCCAACAACAGCTACAACTTCTCTACATATGCATAGTTTGTCCACTTCCTAGGTAAGTAAAGGAATGTTATTTTCTAGCTTTTAATCATATAATTCCTTGAATACTAAAATTATAAATTTTGGAAAATACTTCACCATATTTCCTTTCTCATTTGATAAAGAAAATTGTAAACACCTTAGTGGGAAGGGACATCCATTTATTCTCACATCCATATCACTTCATTCCATTTCACTTCATTTCATCCTAACATACTTGCCCTAACCATTATGATTGCATTATGATTCAAAAGTTATTTGATTTGCAAATAAATTCTTAAATGATGAGCATATTATATAGTTGATTTAAAGATGCATTCGTAAATATGTTCAATGAATCTTGCTGCAACAAAAAGAAACAAGGTATTGGAACACAAGAACCAATACCAATTGAAATTTGGTTGTCACACAAGAACCAACCAAACATGTTGCAATTCCATGTATGAAAAGGAATACTTTGCAAAAAGAAATGAAATTGTCAAATGCAAATTTTAAGGACAATTGATATAAGCCAAGCTCATTCAAAATAAAATCATGATTAAGAAATGCAGTAGATTGCATGAGGACATGCAATAACATCAATTGGGGGGTATGTAGAGTCCCTAAAATGTATTCAAAATATCATCCACTTTCACTTTTATTGCCACCATTTCACTCACATGTCACAACTCCATAGCCATATAATCTTTCATTAGCCTCCATTTTCATAATTATATGGGTTCCATTTGTGTTTTCCAAAAGTTAATGATTTCTAGTATTATAAGTGAATTAAATGGTTAAAACTTAGAAAAATGGCATATACTTGCTAATACTTAAAAGTGTCTTGAGTTTCACGACATGTCTAGCTCATTTGGAAGATTCCAAGGCACCCTTATGTGGCCTCCAATGCTCAAAATCGAATTCTCTTCAAGATATGGGAGGATATTTGGATAAAGGTCAAAGAGGATATGTGTCTCATCATAACCTATTTAAGCTATAACTCTATGATATTTTCTAGGGATCTAGTGAGAGAATAATGGACCTCCATTAATGAGGTAGCTTCTTATGTTTTTGTATAAATAGGAGAGCCTCCTCCTTTCAAATGCATATGAAAAGTTGGGGAAATGCTCATGTTTTGAATATAGAATTTGGATTTGGAACCATGCTCATGAGTGATGTTCACTTTGATTTGGTTATGCTTGTATTTGGAGCCTCTCAACTTTCCATCCCTCATTCTTTTGGATTGGCCACCTTTAATGTGTGAGATTTATTGTTTTTTTAGATTAAGATTTATTGCTTTCAAAGATTAAGATTTATTTCTGTCATGTCTTTTCCCGTGTGAAAGGTTAATAGTGATTGTTTTTATTTTCTCTCATATCTAGAGGTTAAGATTGATTATTTTTTCTTCATTTCATATCATGTGGTTTTCATTATTCATTCCATAGGATCCTGATTTGATAATGCACACATAATCCCTTAGTTTGGATTTCATTTCATGCAATTTCATTTTTGAAAGAGTGGTGCGCTTTTCAGTTCCTACAAGTGTGGTAGACTAAGACTTCAATTCTTGCAAGTGTGGTAGATTAAGATTTCAATTCCTGCAAGTGTGATAAGTTAAGTGTTACACTGAAATTTATCACCATGACTATCTACAGTTAATATGGCTCCATCAATAGTCATATTATCCTCCTTGTCAAGCCTAATATCTCTGCTCTTCATGTCAAACTTCAAAAAAAGAGAAAAATTCACTAAAAAACATGTTTATCTCTGGGTATGCAGGTTCTCTCTACCTTGCCTGTGTGTACGCATCCCAAACTCATTGTACCTGCGTACTTGTACGCTCTATAAGTCAAGGGATGGGTGCGTACTCCTGTAGAGGTCAAAAGGCGTGAGTTTCATCTTAAAAAAGTTACTTGTGGTCACTTCTAGAGCTTTCTAGAAGAGTGTTTGACGTGTATTGAGCGCCTCCAGATGGTTCATGCATCCCTATGATAGAGGAACTTATCCCATCAAGAGAGGAGCTACCCCATCCAAAGAGGGAGTATCCCATTGATGTTGGAACTGAATAACTTCCTCTAGAACACTATAAATACAGGCCTTGGGCCAGAGGAGGGGAGGTTGAAAGCTGAACATTCCAAAGGGTAGATGCTGCTGGAATTAGGACTTCCATTGTAAACTTGTGAGGAGAGATTACCATCCTTTCTTGTTGCCATATTGGAAGGGGGTGAGCTTGTCAAAGTAGAGGAAAACTCTTACTAGACCCTGGGAGGAACTTGCACAACACCAAGGCTCAGGTTGTAATGGTTTCTTTTTTGTTTCCTTAATACAAATAAGTCCATTCTTCTCAATGATTTGTTGTTAATGAATTGTTTCATATACTCCTTGGTCTATATGTTGAATATGTTTTGTTTTATGGAATATTCAGGTGTTATGTAATCGTTTGATTGTTAGTGTATGCAGGTTTCGAAGTGAAGGAGGAGTTCATCTGGATCGACGAAGGTGGACTAATACAACAGCGTTGGACTTCAGGTAGGATCGAAAAACACTTGGTTTCTCATATGATAATGCATGTTTAGAGAAGGATTGCTCATAATTGTCTTGTTTGTCAGTAGAGAGTCTTAGACTCCTAGGGAGGTTAGTTTTGTCAGCAAAAATAACTCTTTCCGCATGACAAGTATATATTCTTCTTATATGACTCGAGTAAGGTCAAATGGACCTTAGGAATGTTAGAATAAGGAAATGTATCAAAGATCACATTCTTGATATGAGGCAGTTTAGAACAATTGTTGGTTGCGTGACGAACAACATCAGACTAAACACATGGAGGAGTAGGCTTTAGTGGCTTAGGAGGACTTGTAGTTGGCTAGGGTTCCATTCTTGACCTTGCCCCCTTACCAAAATTCTTTGACAACAATGGTAGGTTCCAGTTGAGGTTGCTGAGGAACTAAAGCAAAGGAAGGGATAAACATGACAGGTTGAATAGGGGTCAAAGCAATGCAAGGTTTGATTTAATTGAGGGAGCGTTGTGGGAGGATCAATGTACCATACTGGGATCCCCAAAGTAATATTAGTTATTATAGGCTATTTTTTGTCATCTGATCAATTTGCCTCCTAATGGGATCAATCAACATCCTATCCCCCTTTACATCTTCATTGTAAAAAGCCGTATGCATGACTCTCTCATAAACCAGATTTTCTTCCCTAAACTGCATCATCTCATCTAGTTTTAGGACCCATACATGTTGGCCTCTTGTTGGACAATTTTCACTTGCAGGTTGCTCCATTGTGGCTTGCGTTGGTCACCTACAAGTTGTACCCCTTTGTACTTGTGTTGGTTCTAGAAATTTGAGAAAAAGAGAGAGAGAATCTCAAAGCCTCCATTTCCAGAAGCTTCCAAGATCTATTGTAACAATTTACGTCAGATAAGAATTTCGAATACTATCCTATCCTACCCTGTAGTTTCCATCCCTTATGATTAGATCTCATCCTCCCATCAAGAGTATATCTTAATCCTAATATTTGTAAAAGAATAAGAACTCCCAACTTACCTCACTATTATATATATTTACATCCTTCCATATGCAAGGGGTTGGCTTTTGGAGAGTGATTACCCTTATGTTGTTGTTGTGAGAGTTATTGTTTCATGAATTTATAGGGTGATTGGAGGTACACTTTGTGACAAAGGAAGGACAAGTCGACAACTTGGAGGAGCTCGTCTACAAGAACAACACATCTTTATGGTTATAACTCACTCCATTTATATTGATACAAAGAGTTCTTTTGTTTTCCTATATGTTATGTTTTTATTTCATGTATTTCAATACCATGTTGATTTGTTGAATGGAGTAGATAGATGATGCTACATAGATCTTGTAGTTTCTTGGCTTGTGTTTTATGGTTGTGAAATCTCTAATTTTGGAAGTTGAAGTTATGATTGGAGCATTCAAGCCAAAGGAGTGAAACATGTGGCAGAATCCAAGTAGGTTTTATCCCCTCATCTACTTGATTGAACGAAGCCATTGGGTTCTTTTTCATTCTGTTGTTCTAGGTTAGCATCCAAACCTAGGAGAGATGTTTCTATTCACTCATAAATCTTGCATAAAAAATTGGAGACCATATTTGGAAACAGTGTATTCCCTTGGCGGTTTCTTTGTCCATTGTTTTTTATTTACCTCTTTTATGGACATTTTCTCCTTTAGTTAGCCAATAACATACGTAGGAAGTGATTTGATTGAATCTTGTTTGAAATTTTTGTGTCAAAATCATTTTTCCCATGACCAATGCACCCTAGGGTTTGTTGACAGAGCATTGCACCCCACTTGGGCCTTCTTTGTGCCTGCATTACAAAGCATTGGTGCATCTTCTACACCTATGTTGATCCTTGATATGTCACAAAATTTTCCTTGTTTTCTTAGTGTTTCCTTGATAAACCTACTTCCAACAAAACTTCCCTAAGTCTTCAGTGTCTTGTGGTCTCTTTATAGCCTCTATTGGGTGTGAATTTTTGTTTTATTGCCTTCGGTAAGATTTGGTTTCCATTTTTATTTGTTGTTATGATTAGGTCGCTTGAAAAATTGTTTTGCTTGATAAATGATTAATTGCATGAATTGTTGTTCTAGTCCTCATCCTAAAAAGTGCATCTGAATTAGTGATTAGACTTTATATGTTAGTTTCCTCATTTACGAAAATTAACTGTGGTTGTTGGGCGGGAATCCCCCAAGGCAAGTTTTGGGGCTTAAAACTCAGATTTGGACCAAATACGATGTAAAGACACTGCATTTTGTGGGAATGGAGTGCAAAGATTGTAAATGAGTCATAGGGTTGTCTGACCTCATTTTTGTAATGTAATGTCAGCTTTAGAAATCTACCCATGGTCTACGAACCATGGGATTGTATAACAATAGTGAGGCTCTAAGTCATAAATCAGGTAAAAGTGAAGTAGAAGAAATAGATGGAAAATTAAGTCTTATCTAAATGTAGGGTCGAGTCTTTGGGTCATAGAGTAGGAGAACGATCTACAGCTGAGTGTGCAGAGGCCTAGTAGTCCATAGCTGAGTGCGTGGACCCCTGCACCTGAAGGGAGGTGAGTCGAGTTTGTAACTGCTGGAGAAGTAATAAAGAGAAGTTTTACATCATTTATGTGTACCTTTTCCATGTTTTGTGCATTGAACGTATCGGATATAAATTGCATTTCTATTGTTTATATGATACACAAACTTATATGAATGTGTGGATAAAGTGAAAATAAGATAAAGTATTTGTTTACGCGAAGATAACTAAAAGTTATAAGAAGATAAGTAAGATACATGATGTAACTTGGGGAAGTAGCGCAAATTACTGCTAGGGCAACGATGAATCACCTCAACCCCTGGATAGGCCTACACGAAGGCAATTACAATAGATCGCAAAGGCCTCACAGGTCAGAGCGGTGCGCGAAGTAACCTGCACGAAGCTATTCATAGTTGGACTAAATCAACCCCTCAGACATCTCAAGGGTGCGGAAACTTGGTTACAACACCCCCCCTTACTGCTTCAAGTGAGACCATAGTTTGCGCTATGCGTGTTGTTGCTGAGAGGGCCAGTAGTACAGGGATTTGTTTGGCTAATTACCTCTGAACATGGGTCAGGCCCCCTCAAGCCAACAAATGGTTCTGTTTCCAGGACCAGAATTTGCATACAGATGTCTGATTTCGTATCATTGGAATCCAACTAAGAGGGAAATTGACGGTTGGTTGGATAAAATAATTCACGAGTTCGAGGTGTAGTAGAATAGGAATCCATGACTATCAAAGGAAGAGTGGTTAGATTGCTACTTGTACACAGAGATCCATAAAATCTTCTTTGCATCTTTCCCTACTGAGTTGTACGAGTGGATCATGAAGCTAGCAGATAGCCAAGGGAGGTGGAAACTTGACGGTCCTATAAGATTTGGTGCGCAGATTATAAGCATTGGAAGATAATATTGTGCATGTTGTTGATCATTGGCTCGATCAGATTATAGGAGGATTCATTATAGAGTTCACGGTAGATACTTCAGTTAGCTATATGGAGGCAGAGCGATGCTTCCTCAAAGGACCATGAGGTAAGTACATAAAGTATCTGAATACTTGGATTAATATTCTATTTTGTGAAAAGAGGGTTATTAAATTACCTTGATGTTTGGAGCTACGTGAAGTGGAAAAACCTATAGAAACGAAGGAACTAAGGGACCAGAGAATAGCCCTTTGATTTCACCTCTGCGAGGGGACGAGGAAGAGCTTGTAAAGGTCTCTGTGTGAAGTGCGATCTATTTGATAAGGCAAAGGATTCCATTCATACCACCACCACTCACACCGTTACCCGCTTCACCGTCTTCATCTCCATCTTCACCTGTACCACCTCTGCCACCACCACGAGGCAACATGGAAAATGCAATAAAGTTGCTTGTGTTGAAGGGAGTAGGAAATGAGGATCCCAACCAGTTTTGGTTCGTGATAAGAGCTGTATGGGAAGCACAAGGAGTTACAAATGATAACGTAAAGAAAATAACATTGGTTAGTGCCCTATAGGACCACGTGCTGACCTGGTATATTAAGCATTCTAATGACGGCTTGAATGTGGGGATCCCGTATATCCAAACTACACTAAATAAGGAATTTAGCAGGCCGAAGTCAGAAGCGCAGTCAATCATTGGGTTCAAAAATATCACAATGCTACCAAGATAGACTCCTTGGGAGTTGGATTGGAGGCTAAAGTGCACAATTAGCGAAGTTAATATGACTTTAACAGATGGACATCACCGTGAATGGTTTGTAGCATCGCTAACACCACATTTGAGGAATGCGCTGTCGCAACAGAGATTAACGACTGAGGTAGAGGCCTTGGAGATTGTGATGAGGCTACATGAGACCCCAATACAGCATCCTAACTTGGGCGTTCAGTAGATCAATGCACAATTGAAAAAATTATGCCTTTAAATGCATCTGAAACAGAATAGGATAGCTCGACCATAAATGTGCGAAGAGGTATGGTGCGCTAAAAGTAAGGGTAAGGGTCATGACAAGGACCACTGCCCAGTGTTCATGAATTACCTCGCTAGAGGAGGACCGATGCCGTTAAGGCCAGAAGCGCAAGAAAGACCTGGCATGGCACCTGCTTTGTGAGACGTGATTTGTCAAATAGGAGGAAATCATGCTACAGACAATTGCCATTTCTTACAAAAGTACACACAAAATTCGCAATATTTGTTCTATAACTTTTGTAGGTCAGTAGGACACGATGAGCATACTTGTAGAAGTTATGAGTTGATGAGGACAGAACTCCCACCTATAGAATTTAGGCTGAAACGTGCCCCCTAGACCAAATTGCGAGAGTGGCACGAATCGGATTTGAGGGGTGTGAAAGAGGCTGAGGTGGAGGAGGACATGGAAGAGGTCACATACAGCTTATATGCTACAATTGTGGAGGGATAGGAAATTATTCTCATGATTTTATGAACCCTACACATCCATCATCCCTGTATTGTACCCTGTTTGATCATGAGATGGAAGATTTTCCTATCCTGATAGCTAGCATACGCGACAAGGGAGCACTACCCCCTGCCCTGACTCATAACCCATAGATGATGAGGTCGGAGTCATGCGAGGAAGATTCAAATGTGAATATTGTCCTCCAAAGTGGAATTATGATGGGAGATGATAAAGTCAAACAACCCGAGGATAACACTTGGGTTCGCAAAGCTACGGCGAAGGAAGCAGAGTTTGATTTAGAGAACACTAAGGAAACCTTCATGGAAGCTAAGAAGGGCTTCATTGATGTCTCCACTTTAGAAAGAAAAGATAGAGCGGAGTTGGAAATGGACCCATCTATGCTTACAATGTTCCTAGAAACATGCATGAAACTACTGAGTAATAGTAAGGCTATAAAAGGATTATAGGAACTCATTAATAGATGCGCTGGGACCATGCCAGGAGAACTGTGCATAGTCAGGAAGGTTGGAAGGCATAAGACAAGGATGAGGAGAGAAATGAGGCTAACTGCACAGAATGGAGAATATGAGATGGACCGAGTAATTCTAGACTTAGGATCGGATGTGAACATTTTATCGAAGGAGACGTGGGAGTGCATGGGGAGGCCTACGCTGTAGTGGTCTCCTATTTAGTTGTGAATGACAAACCAACAAAAAATAATACCTATGGGAATATTGTAGGGAATCACCATGGATATTGAGGGAGTGAGCATGCTAGTAACTTTGAAGTGATAGATATTGTTGACGACAACAATACCTACCCCGTGCTCTTAGAAATTGATTGGGCCACTGACATGAATAGGGTGATTAATCTAAAGAAGCGCAAGATGATTTTTGAGAAGTATATGCGCGTAGTTATACCCTTACACCTTGCTGAGGGATTATGCTCCATAGAGCCAGTTCATGACTATGAAAGAGGTGATGATTTGGACTACATTTACAAGGTAACCACATGAGAGTAAGACTGGGTAAATCCCACCGTGGATGGACGAATATCATGGGAGCGCAAAAGCTCTTGCACTTCAGATTCGGATGAGGAGATAGAACGATGGAAAAATCAGTTACATGAGGTAGGCACACTTAATTATAACATGATGACAAGGTCACTACGCTGTGTATCAACATAAGTAAGAGATCTCCCTAATTATGATGGATTAGGTGAGGTACATGCTTTCTTGGATAGATCTGAAAGGGAGGTGCCAGAAAAGAAATGTTTCTAGGCCTTGAATTGGGTACTACATGCTACGCTCATAAGGTGGTGGGGTACGCATAGAGGAATCTTCAAAGACTGGCACGCATGTAGAAAAATGTTCTGCTCATGGTTTTTGAAACCTATAGTGCGATTGGCGGATAAATACAATGGATGGGATGGTCCACACACGCATCAATCTAGGTGGGTATAGGGATATGGTAAAAAACATGTGCGGATACACATGAGTTGTGCGTTGGGAAATATGGTCAATAAGAATGTGTTGTGGGGGGAAGTTTGTGAACGATTCCTCAAGATGGAGCAATAGACTGTGCAGAGAACGAGAATACAAAATGTTATCTGCACAGAAGCATTTAGCGAAGTGTGTGAAGCACTGAACAAGGTATAATGCGCAACGAAGTGATTGGGACCTGCATGTACCAGAAATATTATAGGCTTATTGGGCAACATGCAAGAAACTGACAGACTAGACACGTTCTAGGCTAACCTATAGAGTGAACTCTATGATGCCAATGGCGTATATCATGCCTAGTTTGCATAGAGTAGTGACCCCAGATATGATGGTTCGCGGAGCCTTGGACGAAGGGGTCGCGCAGTTGGAAGAGCTCGAAGAAGAATGCTAGTGACCTGATGAGGAGATCTAGCAAGGTAATCTTAGGCTCCAAGGAGTCATGAATGAAAGAGTTCGGTTGAGGGAGAAAAGTGCCATGGCAGAAGAAGAAGTCAAGAAGCTTGAGGAAGGAATAAATAAGTGCTTTCTTGATAAGAAAATTGTGGTGATAAAACAGGATGCGCATGATTATGTTGACGAATTTGGGGACTACTGCTGAGAGTTGATCAATTTAATGACATGGATTGGACCATAGGTTACTGAGGAGGTCACAAATGGAGGTGTGGTGCTGTTGGTATAGTTAAATGGAGAACCTTTCCCACGAAGAGTGAATGGCAGTCGGTTGAAGCCATACACGGGTGGCCCAACTATCTGACTAGCCAACCGAAGCATAGTCTTAGCACTTGAATGAGTGTAAAGGAGGCGCGAGACTATAAACACATGCAAGAAATGTAGGAGCAGATACAAGGAAGTAGTTCAGATATAGCAGTCTTTGAACAACGTGTGTAGGAGGTATAGTAGGCAGCTGCTTAGTGCGCTACTAATCTTGCAGTAGTTCGGGTAGAGTTGGGAGGTCTCTGTGTGAAGATCTCCACACAGACAGAGTGACTCGAGGGTGAGTGGTGATGTTTGTGTTGGTGACCTATTGGGTGCGGGATCCCCCAAGGCACGTTTTGGGGCTTAAAGCCCATATTTTGACCAAATAGGATGTAAAGACTCCGCGTTTTGTGGGCGCGGAGTGCGAAGATTGTAAATGAGTCATAGGGTTTTCCACCCTCATTTTTGTAATGTAATGTCAGCTTTAGAAATCTACCCATGGTCTGCGGACCATGGGATTGTATAAATAGAGCGAGGCTCTAAGTCGTAAATTAGGTAGAGTTGAGTCTCTGGGTCATAGAGTAGGAAAAGGCTATGTAGCTAAGTGCACAGAGGCCTAGTAGTCTCCAGCTGAGTGCGTGGACCCCTGCAGTTGAGTGTGCAGGGTGAGTCAAGTCTATAACCATTGGAGAAGTAATAAAGAGAATTTTTACATCATTTCTATGTATATTTTTCATTTTTAGTGCATTAAATGTATCATATATAAATTACATTTCCATTATTTATATGATGCACAAACTTATATGAATGTGTGGATAAAGTGAATATAAGATAAAGTATTTGTCTACGTGAAGATAACTAACTGTTATAAGAAGATAAGTAAGATACGTGGTGTCACTCGGGGAATTAGCACAGATCATTGCTAGGGTAGTGTGTGTTACACAAAAATATCGTCACCATGACCATTTGCAGTCAGTATGGGTCCATCATCACTTATACTGTCCTCCTAAGCAAGTCTCAGACCTCAGCTCTTCATGTCAAGCTTTGCAAATGAGAGAAAGACATTAAAAATAAATAAAGCTCTCGTTCCACACTTTCTCTCACTTTTGCCTGCGGTCCCGCACCCTTTGTTCATATTACCTACGTATCTGCATGCTTTGTCTGTAAAGGGGTGGGTGTGTACCCCTGTAAAACTCAAAAAGGCGCAATTTGATTCTAAAAAACTCACTTTGGGTTAATTCTAGATGATTCTAGAAGGAATTTTGATGTGGATTGTTCGCTCCAAGGTGGTTCATGCGTCCCAAAAGAGAAGGAGCTAATCCCTTGATAGGAGGAGCTATCCCTTTGAAGGAGGGCTTTATCCCTTTGAAGGAGGACCTAGTAACTTCCCTCCATTGCACTATAAATTAAGGCACTGGGTTAGTTGCTGGAGAGGTTAGAAGCTGAACATTTTGAAGGGTAAATGCTGATGGAATTGGGACTTCCTAGTTAAGCTTGAGAGGAGAGATCACATACCTTTTGGCTTCATTGGGAAGTGAGTGAAACTTGTCAAAGTAGAGGAGACTTCTTGTCGGACCCTGGGAGGAGCTTGTACAACATCAAGGCACAAGTTGTAAAGGTCTTCTTTGATTTGAATTAATACAATCAGATTCATTTTTCTGAACAAATTGTCTTATGTGGTTTGTTTCATAGTCTCCTTGATAATTATGATGAATATGCTTTATGGTATTGGCTTT
Source organism: Pinus taeda (assembly GCA_000404065.3). Lineage (NCBI taxonomy): Eukaryota > Viridiplantae > Streptophyta > Pinopsida > Pinales > Pinaceae > Pinus > Pinus taeda. The sequence continues at coordinate 11,818 of APFE030165990.1, forward strand.
TCAGGTGCTATTTAATTTGTTTGCTTGTTTGTGTTTGCAGACTTACTTCAAGGAAGCTCATTTGGAGCAAGGGAGCAAGGCTTCCACAAACTTTCATTGGACCCAAGGTAGGCCTAAAACACTTGTTTGCCTTTATTTTTAATTGCATATTTAGAGAAAGATAGTTTTTGATTGGCTTGCTTGTCACTAGTTATCTTTAGATATTAGGGAGGTCGATCTTGTCTACAACCTCGACTCATTTCGTGTGACAAAATGGCGACTCCACTGGGGACAAGTTTAATTTGATTTTAATTTTTTAGTTTATTAGGTTTTACAAACCTTTGCGTGGGGTATGCACCCTCTTGTTAGGGACAGTGCGTGAGGCCCGCACCTTTCCTTCATGGCAGGTGCGTACCCCCGACCTTTTTCCCATTGCAAAAAAGTAGGGGTACGCGGGTCCCCTGTGGTAAACCTGTGAGCCCCCGCGCGTGGGTTTTGAAACCTAAAAATCTCCTAAAAATAAAAATCAACCCATAAAAAACAATTTGAAATAGATAGAAATGGAGAGTAGGATGATGTGGATTACTTGGAGGAGACAGAATTCGATTCCGACGGACGAATTTTCCGCAATCTTCAGAGGAAGTTTCTGGTCAAAAGCCCTTTTTTCTCACCCAAATCTCAAATAGTAAAAATGAATGGTTAAAAGTCCTTTTTATAAGTTTTTTGAGTAAATAAATTGCAAATTTGTTTATGTTTCACTTTGAAAAGGTAATTTTTGCGACATTTTTACCCATTTTAAACAGGTATGAGTAATGTTTGATTTTTTGTTCAGGATAACAGATTTTTCAGGCCAAATCGGTCGTTTTCAATGAAAAAACATTAGAGTCACCTTTAAGCTCTTTTCTGACTCCTAAAACATGAAAATATTGCCGATTTTTTCTTTTAAGCTAGTTAAAACGGAACTAAAAGGACGGTCCTCTTACAGCCCTTTTCTGACCGTAAAAACACGAAAAGATTTCTGGATTTTTGTCGTTTCAAATTCGATATTGGTCATAAAACGACGTGTCGTTGATCGATTTTTTACATTTTCGTATCAGAGGCACTAATTACAAAAAGTACTCCTTGTTCGTAAAAGATCAAGCGGTTCTCTCATGTATTATTTTATACTTTTTCGGGCTTGGGAGACACAAATTTACAAAAAAGGTCAACCCTAGAGTCTTCTTAAGTTTTTTCAGACTCTCTAAAATTGAAAAACGCCGAGTTTCTCCTATACTGGACTCATTAAATTTCGACAGTAAAGGACCTATTCAATTACAAATAGGAAGGGACCACTCCTTCTTAGGGTTCGAATTTAAACTAAGTTGGACTCATCCGAAGGATGAGCTTATAATCAAGCATATGTTATCCTCCTCGAGCTTGTAAAAAATAAAGAGGTACTTGCCAGAAATGGTGGGGGAAAAGAGAGAAAGTGAGCCTGTTTGTCATACTTTGTAACCACTCTTGAACATGACACTTTTATTCACCTGGGTTGGGAAATCCTTTGCCTAACAGTTGATCAAACGAAATTGAAAGTCTTTAGCCAGTTTCTGGGTATTAACTTTGGGTCATTTGTCACCAAACCATCTACTGTGTCATTATGTGTTCAAGAGGTCAGTGCAAATAAGCCATTCATATGCAAAATATCTGTCATCCATCTTGACCATCCCTGAGTTAGCCCTTGCAACTAAATTTCTTCAAACTTGATCTATGATTTCGTGCTGTGGGCTTGCCTACGACAAATCGCTTTCTATCGACTTTAGCCCTTTATCTAGAAAGATGATCTAGAAATCGCCAGTACCTTGAGATCTACATGCCTCAATGGCAGGTTTCTCGTCTTCGACAATAGGTTGCATCATTGACCTTCGATCGAAGAATTCCGTGACATGTTCGACATCGACACATCTAATCACATCTCATGGATTGTACTGAGTACTTTGAGAGCCATTGTCATTATTGGTGGTTTCCCTCACACTTGTTAACAATTTACATCATTGACTGGTAATCAAGTGGTTTCTACCATGTTCAACTTCGACACATTCATTTGCATGGATAGAATCGTACTATTTCGGGAAGTAGAAATGAAGACCCTAGATCTAGTTTCCACCATCCAGGCTGCGAGGAATTTTGTATTCATTATATTGTAGACCATTCATAAACAGATGGCTGCGTCCATACTTTGTCTACATGTTTCTATACTTGTGATGTATTACAAGATCATTCCTATATCAGAGCAGTAGTTAGTTTTCTAGTTAGTTTTGATTTGAGTATGGGAATGCCTACCTCAGCGATGATATGATCTCATATATATATTTTGCATTGAATGTTTTTACAGGTTCCAACCGGGCTCTCCGCAAGATGATCCTCGAAATGATAAAGTACTTCACTCTTCCTAAATGATAAATGAAATCCTCATCTACTACAGACTTCGCACTTTAGGGGGCAATCTGTTGCACAAAAATATCGTCACCATGACCATTTGTAGTCAGTATGGGTCCATCATCACTTATACTGTCCTCCTAAGCAAGTCTCAAACCTCATCTCTTCATGTCAAGCTTTGCAAATGAGAGAAAGACATTAAAAATCAATAAAGCTCTGGTTCTGCACTTTCTCTCACTTTGTCCTGCGGGCCCGCACCCTTTGTTCATATTACCTGCGTATCTGCACGGTCTATCTGTAAAGGGGTGGGTGCGTACCCCTGTAAAAGTCAAAAAGGCACATGTTTATTCTAACAAACTCACTTTTGGTTAATTCTAGATGATTCTAGAATGAATTTTGACGTGGATTGTTCGCTCGAAGGTGGTTCATGCATCCCAAAAGAGAAGGAGCTAATCCCTTGATAGGAGGAGCTATCCCTTTGAAGGAGGGCTTTATCCCTTTGAAGGAGGACCTAGTAACTTCCCTCCATTGCACTATAAATTAAGGCATTGGGTCAGTTGCTGGAGAGGTTAGAAGCTGAACATTTTTTAGGGTAAATGCTGATGGAATTGGGACTTCCTAGTTAAGCTTGAGAGGAGAGATCACATACCTTTTGGTTTCATTGGGAAGTGAGTGAAACTTGTCAAAGTAGAGGAGACTTCTTGTCGAACCCTGGGAGGAGCTTGTACAACATCAAGGCACAGGTTGTAAATTTCTTCTTTGATTTGAATTAATACAATCAGATTCATTTTTCTCAACAAATTGTCTTATGTGGTTTGCTTCATAATCTCCTTGATCATTTTGATGAATATGCTTTATGATATTGGCTTTTTAGGTGCTATTTAATTTGTTTTCTTGTTTGTGTTTGCAGACTTACTTCAAGGAAGCTCATTTGGAGCAAGGGAGTGAGGCTTCCACAAACTTGCATTGGACCCAAGGTAGGCCTAAAACACTTTTTTTCCTTTATTTTAATTGCATATTTAGAGAAAGATAGTTTTTTATTGGCTTTCTTGTCACTAGTTATCTTTAGATACTAGGGAGGTCGATCTTGTCCGCAACCTCGACTCATTCCATGTGACAGTGTGAAAACACCTCAACCCCTGGTTAGTGCTGCATGAAGGCGATTACAATTGATCATGAATGCCTCATAGGTTGGGGCAATGTGCGAAGTAACTTGTGCGAATCTATTCGCAGTTGGACTAGATCGACCCCTCAGACATCTCAAGGGTGTGAAAACTTGGTTCCAACATCCCCCCATATTGCTTTAGGTGAGACCTCAGTCCATGCTCCACAAGATGTTGGTGAAAGGGCCAGTAGTATAGGGATTTGTCTGGCTAATTAACTCTGAACCTGGGTCAAGCTACCTCAAGCCAACAATGGTGGAAATAAATATTGCATTGGAATTTAAGGTTTTTGGAATTACATTGATTTAGGAACATTTGCATGAAAATGGAATTCGATTGAGCATATTGTTTGCTTCATTTTATGTGCTTCATATTGTTTGTCTCTTCCCTTCCTTAGCTAGATTTTAATTGAAGAGAAAGATTACATTTCCTCACGCTATATTTTCATCTTAGGGAATTTATGTGAATTCGTGTTGACACATAAAACTGAAAGTTAATTCAAGATCAGCTTAAAATTTACTGAATCAACCTAAGGATAATGTTTAACATTAACACAAACACATGCAATTCTAAGCTAGAGAAGTGTTCCAACATTTTTAAACTTAGGATATGTCATTGCTTTCCAATGTTGCATCTAGGGGGTGAATATCCTTCCACATATGTGAGTGTATAGGATCATATTCCACGTACCTTTCGGTATATTGATGGTACTGCAAGCATCTAAAGTGTATGGGAACACTCTCATCTAATGCTTACACATTAGATAACACTACTATGGACTTCACTCCCATATACCATCATGTATATTTTGGGAATCCTCAATAGGTTTCTATCCATCCATAGGTAATCTAGTCTTCCACCTTGTATACCATGATACACCCAACATAGTATTCGGGGAGATTAGTTGTTGTACATTAATTCCTTGGTTCGCTAAGGTGTTTATTGCAGTTCATAGTTGGTTGGTAATCCTTTATGCTTGAATTACCCTCTCTTTTTGTGTTACTAAAATTTACTATCCAACATGGAACAACAATATCCCCAACTCAATCATTCGCATTGAACACAAAATAAGCCTCCTCTTCCCCCAGAGGCTACTCCTCGCCATCGTCAGAAGCATAAGAGAAAAAAAACTACTGAATTGAGAAACTTGGGAACTAATTTTGTTCCTCCTCCTAAACCTAATCACGTAGAATCATCTCTCCCTTTGAGTATCGAACCCGACGTTACATATACTCTTGTCGGTGAAACTGACACAACCGATACTGAAATACCTGAAACTTTGTTGCCTCAGGTTATACAGCTTGACCTTCTTTAGTTAGAAAATTTATTTCTTGAGGTCATCAAACTTGAGGAGCCTCTATCATGCTTACCTGATATTTCTAGTATTCCATCTTCTCTTCCTTTGTCTCAGACAAATCATCCTACCATATATTTTGGCCTCGGAGGTGAATGGCTTCCACCTAGACTTGTGAGTATCCTCAATATCCAGCAAGAAGAGCCTCATCCTTCTACTCATTTGGAGGGACTTTACCTTTATCCGATCCATCCTCTTCTTCCTCCTCCACCGCTTATACCTATTGTTTTTCCTCATTCTTTTGACTCACCCGTGAATTTCATGTGATAATCTACATTTGAATTATTTAGGATGACTAGAACTAATATGGCTTCCGAGCCCACATATACCACTATGATTGAGAACAAATTTTGCTTCCACATTTATGTTTTCAACATCATTAGAGGCACATTTGTATGGTGTTTTGTTCATCCGACCAGGTTATTAGTCCTTATCTAGTACCTTCTTTGGTGGATCTTCTAGTTTATGGACATATCCCATGTCTTCCACTTTGGGAATTCCATCTGGCACTGCTCTTATGAGTGCTCCTCAGCCTGCTCCTTCCCCTCCTCCTACACTGATAGTTTAACAACAAGATGACCCTTATATTAGTGGGCAAGGTCCTCTTCAATAGCCTAACTATCCTTATGTTGGGTACCCTCCACATGGGGGGAAGTTACCTCCATCATCCCTTCCCTCTTTGGTAGGGAGGAACCTGTTTTTGGTATACCTCAAATTTCTAACCAACCTTATTATAGTCCTTATCTTGGGATGGATGCTAGTGTGTAGAAGCCTAATTTTCCCATTCAAATTAGTTGGATTTTGGGTTCATTGTTTGTTTCCCAACCTGTGCCATCTTCATCTCAAGTTCATATTCCTTAATATGTACCTCAATACGATAAAATTAATATGACTCAACCAGTACGGGCTCTGACCGAATCTCAACCCATTCCTTCAATATCAGGTACCTCTCAAGTCCCACTTGCTCAACCTTTGAAATTTCATTTGAAATCTCAATTTCTTGCACATGGTATTCGCCAAACTCAAGTAGGAAAGAATGTATATGGCATGTAACATTCTAAATCAAACCCTTTTTATCATGGGACAATGAAAACTCTCATCAGGCAGTAGTATAGACCTTATTAGGGTATTCCTTAGGTACCCTTTCAAGGCTAACAAATTCATTGTTACCCTGGAGTTGGTCAGCAAGGTCACTTGTATTACGGCTATTAGAATCCTCCTTATTATAGTACCCATGTTGCTTATTACCAAAACCCTCCTTATCTAGGAATCCAAGTGCCTTTTTCCTAGGCTATTCCTTCATATCCAAGTCATCCTCCACTAGACTTTAATCTGTAGTTGCCTTTTGTAGCCACTCTTGAGTTGCCATATTTGACTTGCCTCACCAATGACCCCATTGTTTATTCACCTTAGCATCCAATTATTCCTATTGAATTGACTATTAAACCTCTCAAGAGTGTTATTCATAAGTTAACTTTCAACCATCGTGCAAGAGCTACTAAAAATTATAACATCGTTGAAGACTTGGTTGAGTCTCCATAAGCTATGTTGACTCTTGAGGTGTTGTAGAACTTACTTGCCCAAAAGAAGGCTTTACATTTAGCTATTAGATGTGTGGATCCATAGGATTCCAACCTTGATAGTTTCTCTCATGAAAACTATATCCTTAGGCTTCCAGCTCAATTATATTTTATAATCCAAGTTGTCATTCGTGGTAAGAATATCCATCATTCTATCATGGATGAGGGAGCCTCGACTTTTATTATGTCCATGTATTGTTCGAAGGATATTCGTTCTCCTCCATTGATTTAGTCACCTACCACACTGAAATCCTTTGATGTGAGAACACACAAACCTTGTGGGATTTTTCACTCCCTGCAAATTGAATTAGGGACAAAAATTGTGTCCATAGAAGTCAAAGTTATTAATGGATCCCTCGATTACAATCTTCTTTTAGGATGTACATGGGTATATGCCACTTTTGTTGTCGTCTTGACTTATTTCATATGATCACCTTTCCTCGTAAATGAGGGATTGTATCCACAAACGAACTAACATTTTTCGCCTTCGATTCACATGTTATTGGAAGTGTCCCTCTTGTACGTGAAACTCTGTAGTCATACCAGGATGTCGGAGTTGGATTGTTGAAGGATTCTTCACTTATGAGAACCTTTTCAGTCCCTCCTCCTCTCCTTACCCACAACTCATCTTTCGTAACCTATATCAACATGGTATCATCTTCTACTCTCGTAGACGATCCATGGATTGTACAATATGAAACTAAAATCCATAGTATTGGTGACCGAATGCTGCTAATCCCCATTGAGCTATATTACAAAGCCATTTATTCATCTTGTGTGATTTCTTCATTTGATTCACTTAATTGGGTAGAAAGATAACTGGATTATGGTACATCTTCCGATCCTTTCTCATGCATATTCCCTATCGATGAAATCATCATGGAAATCATGATGTCGGACAATGCACCATGGGACGAACATCACCATCATTCCTCCTTACCTGATTCCATTCAAGATAGTCTTAGTGATGTATACTCATCCAATTCTGTCAAATTTTTTATGAATTTCATGTCTATTCATGAGGTCAATTCAGAGAAGAACCTTTTGAATGTTGAAGAGACATTACCTCTTGATATCCATTAAGGTAGGTGTTATCGAAAATATACACATAGGAGCATCTTGTTCTCCATTTGAGATCAAGACTTATCAAGCCCTTTTTTGTGATTTCTGAGATATATTTTCCTAGACCTACGGGGAGATGCCAGGTATCGACCCAAATATAGTTGCACATGAAATTAAGATGTATCCCGATGCCAAACAAGTCCAAAAATGCCTCTGTTTGGTCCATCCCATGAAGGTTGTTAGTATTAAGGATAAATTCAAAAATATTCTTTGAGCTAGTCTCATATACCTCATTCCTTTAATTGATTGGTTGTCAAATGTAGTTCCTATCATGAAGGAACAAGGCACCATTCGAGTGTGTGTCAATTATGGGTATGTAAAACATTCATGTCTAAAGGAAAATTATCACACTCTGTTTATTGACCAGATTGTTGATTACTACAATGGCTGTGAAATGTATTCATTTGTGGTGGATTTTTGGGCTATAATCAAATAAACATTCTCCTGACAGACCAACCTAAAATTGGTTTTATTTGTCATTGGGTCAATTTTTCATATAGGAAAGTCTCGTCTGATTTAAAGAATGTTGGGGCCACGTTTCAACGTGCCATAGATTATGCTTTTCATGATTTAAAAGACATCATTCAACCATATTTGGATGACCTCCCTGCTCATTCCATACATCAAACTGATCACTTGATGCATCTTCGGGCTATTTTCCATTGTTGTAGACATTATAATATTCGAATTAACCCAAAACATTGTGTGTTTTATGTCATTTCTGGTTGAATTCTATGGTTTTTCATATCAAAACAAGGAATTCGTATTGATCCATTGAAAGTAAAGGTGATTGTTGATTCTGCACCATCTTCACTTTTTCAACTTCAATCACTTCAAGGGAAAGCTAAATTTGTGTGGAGATTCATCCCTAATTACACTGATTTGACCAAACGATTTACTCTGTTGCTAGAAAAATTGATTCCCTTCCATTCAGATGACACAACTCAGAAAGTGTTTGATGCTCTAAAATATGTATTGGATCAGGCATGTCTTCTATATCCCCTTGATTATTAGCACAACTACTTTATGTATCATGTTGTTGCCATTTCTACTATATCAATGGTATTGATCCAATAAGATGATTTAGGGAAAAAACATCCAATTTATTATCTATGTTAGAATATTAATGAAACCGAGATCCAATATTCCCACATAGAAAATTTAGCTTTGGCGACTTTTCAAGCCATCCAAAGGTTTCGCCATTACATCTTGCATTAGAAAACAATGGTCAATTAGGATTGCAAACCTATGACATACATTTTGTCACATCAATTATTGGGGGGAATCTACTTGAAATGGATTGTCATCTTACAAGAATTTGAAATGGAATTCATCAAATCCAAGTCAAACAAATCCTTGGTTTTTTTGGAACTAATGTGTGATCTTCCTTCCCTTAGTTCAGAATCTACATCTCAATATTCTATTCCTGACGATTCATTGTTTCTAATATTTTCATCTGACCTATGGTATAAATAATTCCTGATTTATCTCCAAACCTAAACTTTCTAGTCTAATACCGGTCGCTCGGTGCAACAACATATTCGTTACCAAGCAATAAATTACATAATTATTGGTGACATCCTTTACCGTCGTGGTATCGATATGATCTTACGAAGGTGCCTCTCATTTCAAGAGTCTGAGAAATTCCTAAATGAATGCCACTGGGGGGAATGTGGTGGAAATTTATCTGGTTATGCTACTTCCCAGAAACTTTTACGTGTTGATTACTTCTGGCCTACCATATTTTGATACTGCGTCCTCGCTATCTAGAAGTGTCATGCATGCCAGATATATAATCATAAGGCTCGTGCTCCACCCACTGCATTGCATCCCATTATCAATTTTGGTACCTTTACGAGATGGGGTATCGACTTAATGACATTTAACCCTCACTCACCTAGGGGCCATGCTTATATTATTGTCACAGTTGACTACTTTACAAAATTGGCTGAGGTGATGTGTAGATTTAACAACACTTGAGAAACTGATGCATACTTCTTTCTCAACTACATCACCACATGATTTGGTGTCCCACAAGTAATAGTTATAGATCATGGAAAAAAAATTGGAATCATACAATGACTAAACTAACTGCTAAGATGGGACTTTCCCATGAAAGTCCCACTCCCTACTATCCTCAGGCTAATGGGCAGGTTGAGGCCATCAACAAAGTTCTTAAGTAGATTCTTTAACACATTGTAGGAATCCACAAAGTGGACAAGAATTTGCTTCTTTACGCTGCTTTGTGGGCATAATGAACTTCATT
>APFE030165992.1:14422-55234 GCA_000404065.3 Pinus taeda
ATTTTTCAAAGGTTGATTTATGTTATATTTCCATTATAATTATGATTATATCAAAAATTAGTTTTTATTTTTATTGTAAAATCTTATTATTATTGAACATATGTTTTTTTATTAATTTTATTAATTTTATTAGAGTGTAAATTGTATTATTATAAAAAAATGAATTTACATGATCAACAATGCTGACATACTTTATGGCATATTTATATTTAGCTTATGATATATTTCATTCGGCCAAATTATATAGCTCGTTGTAACTGTTAAAAAAAATATCCAATAAAAAAACCATCCTATGAACAAGCTCTCATTTATAAGATGACAGAGCTCAACCATCTTATAGACAAGCTCTCGTCTATCAGATGACATAGTTTGTTGGATCGGATAGTTATCTAAGATAGTTGTCTACTCCTTTCCAATCATTGACTCCATCATCACTGCTCCGCGACAAGCAAACTTGAACTTCTTAGCCGACACTCTTACAGTAGCTTTCTCCTTAATTCTTGAAATTGAACCAGTGGGAAATGAAATAGCATTCGCAAGATTCTCATTCTCCATTACATGTGGCACTACTCTCGCCTTCTTACTTTCCTTTGGAACCGTATGAGCAACAGAGTTCTCCACCGTCACTCCCAAACATTGATACATTTTATGAATGATGTCTTGCGGAGAAACAAGCACTACTAATCTATCAGTAAGTATAGTAGTGACCCGCGTTCACTACACCTAAGAATGAAGTTTCAATCTGCAACGTTGGGTGTGTTGATGTCTATAGTAGATGTAGGTTCTCAACCCACACAATACCGCAAGCACAGCTTTGATTTGTACTTCCTTTTTTCAATCCATGCATCAGATCCTTGACAGTCCTCAACACACCAGCAATCAAATGAATCACGGTTCACACAAAAGGCTCACATCTTGACACACACAAGAAATAATCTAATCTATGTACAAAGGAGTATTATTTCTCAAAATTGCATTATCACAGCTCTTCTCATGATAGAGACAGGGCTGAACCTGCTCTAATACCAAATAAAATTATCTGACAAGGCATGGTGCACAAATTACTCACAAAACTATTTGTATATTCAATAGTTAGACCTGGATACATGCCACATAAATAATGCATTATAAAATCTAACAATTTATAAATCAAGAAATTGCTTGTTAAGAAAATCTCACAACAAAACTCAATAACCAACAAACTAATCTTAACTGTATAGTATTGTAAGCATTATCCCAACTGAGTTTCCATAGTTAACAATCTTGTTACATGTTTTTTTTAAATGTATGTATGTTTTAACTTATATATTAATATTATTTTTTTTATCAATTTTTATTATTAAAATAATAATTAATTTAGTTAAATTTTATGACATTTTTATTTATGTAGTAAGAGGTTCCCTCAACGAAGAACTCCCTCAGCCACTCTGCACTCCTTTGCACCGTCAGATCCAATATTAAATGATTAAAATTTCTCCCATTGTTAGATACCACTTCTTTAACTCTCAACTAAATCTTGATTTGTACAACCATTCAAATTGCTTATCTTTATTATAACGCAGTAACATATTGTAGGTACTCATTGGTTGTATCTATGATCAGCAACAGATCCTGTGCAAGGGTGCCCAAGGAGAATTTGAAAACTTCACTGATCCGTAACCTTTTCTAACTACAATAAAACCTTTAACCCGAAAACAATAATCAGGTTCCACACTCTCTTTCACATTTAATTCTTGTATTGGTGGTTCCATATAGTAGTCAGAATGTCAATGCTTTGGCATAAGAGCTTCAATTTTTGTAGCATGCATATAAGTTATTGCACCTTCACCATTTCTATTTCTGGATATTGACACATATCCAGACCCTTTAGGGTAAAGTTCTTCTAGAGAAACATCATGTCCTGTAAAAGATTATGAGGTAAACTTATCAACAGATTTTGATGGTAGAGCACTGTTATAAAGGTTTGCACTCTATTTCACTACTAACTCTTATATTGTTGGTTCCAAATAGCAGTTAGAATGTCAAAATTGTTCCCAAAAAAATTCACTCATCCATAACCTCTTCTACCTACTACAAAATCTTTAATTTGAAAAGAATAATTATAAATCAAGGGGGAGAATTCTGAATAAGATAAAACAATAATCAAAAATCAAGGGGGAGAATTCTGAATAAGATAAATGATCAAGCAGATTAGTAATACATAATTTGAGGTTCTTGTGCAAAGGAAGTTTCAAGGCTATGTTGTCCAGTGATAATATCCACTTCCTGTGTCCGACAGTGTTATTGCAATTTCTACACAAACCATCACTTTATCATTAGGTTTATAGAAATTCAAAGCTAATTCACAAAGAAAATATTGAAATATTCACCCACTACCTTAAATTCAATGACTCAGGTAAATTTTGGATAGCTTTTCATAATATGGAAGCTTTGCTTCTCATGTCAATTCATTTTCCAGAATTTTTAGATTACAAAAAACTATTAACTGTTGAAGTAGCCCTTGTGAACTGAAATGCATAAACATATGATTCACATATCGAGGTGTAATTTTTCCATTTCCATTTTAATTTGTCATATGAATATGCAATCTTATGATGAATATAAATATTTTCAAAATTGCATTGGAACATAATTTACGAAACCTTCTCAGTTATGGTGTTTATTTGGACATAATTGGGGAACTCCCTTCTTGACTGGCTCATTTCTACTGAAAACCTTCAAGCACTTTATCCTCGCCTTCCGAAAGAGGTTCTCCGTTGCTATGGACCTTTGGGTTGCATCTTCTTCCATTGATATCATTTTCCACTTGATAGACTCTTTGAAGAAGAAAAATCCTTAGTTCCCTCCTACCGAGTCCAATTCCTTTGAGTGATTCATTTTTCTCAAACATATATCCTGAGATGCCTGCAAAAAGTTCCATCACTAGGAATTGGAGGTCAATTGTAGCTCTAAAGATATTACAAAGTGTCATTGTGTCTGATGGTTCCTTAGGAGATGTCCATGAGATCCTCTCACTATGATCTGCACCTTCTACCTCTGTTATGACTTTTTCATATTTCGACCAATTATCTAATTTTCTCTCTCACAGGGAAGGGATGGAAATTTTTGAACACTTTCTCATGGCTATTGAATTTATTGTGCCTTCCAACTTCTATTATCAAAATACCTAGTCACTTTTTCCAATTTTGACAAAATTCATGGTTGATTTCCATTTTGGCATTTAGAAGTGTTGCTCCCACCTGTTGTTGATTTTTATTCTAAGTCATAGTTAGGATCCTTTTCCATCACAGAAGGATTATAATACTGTGATTTTTGACCCCTTTTATCTTTTACATTAGAAGTGCTTCTGCATCTTAGAGGCAATATTGAAATCTAGATTTTCAAAGGAAATTTCTCTGGTTTGAACTCTCATAAAATTTTTTAAATGTTTTATTGAAAGAAAGTATTCAATGTTGTTACCCATGTGCTATAACTGGAAAAGAAAATTGCGTGCTTTACAGAAATGATATTCAATTTGAGAAATGTAATAGGTTGTCGAGTATTTTCCTGAGTTTCAGCGAGTCATTCAGAATTGAGTTTCCGAACTTTGGCATGATGATTTTATGACATTATATTTGTCTCCTTCCCTGAGTATTTCTTGAACAATTATTGATTACATTGTTTTTTTCTTCTTACATGAAGTTCTGGCACGATTGGAAAGGAAGAAAAAATTTGACACCAAGGAAAGACAATCTACCCTTGACAATTTAGAAGAGCACCAACAAAAAGCTAGGCAAGGTAGTTTGAATATATGGCAGTACGGGGATACTGAGTCAAATGAAGCGAAAGTTCGTGCCACCCAGAAAGGTGATCATCAGTAGGTAGGGTTGTGGAACTTGGAGTAGTAGGGTTGTGGAACTTGGAGTAGTAGTATAGCTTTGTTGAATTAGTGGTTTTTATCATCCAGATTGATGATATTGGCTTCCCCTTTCAATTAGCTTGGGTTGTTTAGATCATTTTAATTTATAGATGTAGTGTGTTATTTTTGGGATTGTAGTCTAATAATCTTCTCTAATTACGGGGAAACGCTGGTTACGATTTTGGTGGAAATCGAACTAACTCATCCCTAGACGAGTCACCTACATTTCACATTGTGAACATGTATTTTTATAAAGTGTGAATAAATTAAATGTACATTTTATGGCTTTAAGTTATGTACGGTCTACTTTCTTATTTTTAATTTAAATTATCACATTTGTGCATTGTAGGGAGCTCTTGTAACTTCTTATTTTTTATTATTATTGAGATGCTTGTTTTGCCTCCTTTCTCAATAGAAATGCAATACGGATTATGTTCAATCTAATGTGAATTATTAAATGCCACAACATAGGGTGTGGCATGTTCAAGTCTTCCCTTCATCACTATGTGCAGTTTAATGGTAGTAATTACATGGCTTTGGGTATAACTAGACCACAATTAAGAGGCACTACTCTTTTGAAATTAATGGTTACATTTATCTATAATTCTGCGTAGCCTAATAGTTTGCATGGTCTTTAAAAAACAAAAGAGGCTTCAAAGATCTTTTATTAGGATGGAAAATATACTTCCATTCTTGATTTGCAAAGTTATGGCAGAACCAGTTGCATCTGCATAAAGGTGTTCATGTTAACTTTGCATATGCAAATGCATATATTATTTATACCCAAAAATTCAAAGGTATAATTGATGTTCGTTGATCTATGGAGTAAGCCCGAATTAACATTATTTATGGGAACTATTCACCCATTTGTGTATGATCCTATAGTGTACTAATTCTATTCATTTTTATTTTCAATATACTTAGCTTATGGATGTGTTTACACATCAATCATATAGTTAATGCCATTCTTTCCTAGGCTAAGGCCTTACAACTTTTCCTTTGCAATATGTAATATAATTGCTAGTTATAATTATGTAGATTGAATCTTGCTCTCTATGAACATCGACATTGGGTCTCTAACATATTCAGAAAAATCTCCTCCCTCTAACATGCATCTTCACACAGTTATGTAGATTGAACCTTGCTCTCTATGAAGATCGACATTGGGTCTCTAACATATTCAGAAAAATCTCCTCCCTCTAACATGCATCTTCACACAGTTATCCGACTCAAGTATGAGTTTGAGAGCCGAGAGCACTGCCTCTTCCGAAATGCCCTTGCTGAGAAAAATCTTGCTATGGAAGATAAGAAGGGAGACTTTGTTTTTTATCTTGCACATGGGCACATCCTACGATTCTCTATGCATCCGGCCCCGTCCTACGATTATATCTGCATCCAATAAGGGAGCGTAATCCAATAATTTTTTTTGGTTAAAATTTGTAAATTTCCAACCACAACAACAACAATCTCTAAATTAAAATATAACCTGAAATATACACTTTGAACTTTAGCCAATGACAAGAAATAGGTTCTAAACAAGGGCATCCCTGATAAGGAAAGCCATCGGAAATAAACAAGTGTGCATTGCCACAGAGATAGATCATGGTATGATGTAAATGGTATTGGAAATAGAGAACGCACGTTGTAATCAGCTTCAACATAATATAAGATAGCTTTGGGAGGAATACAAATTTGCGCCGCCACCGGGATCTCTCATCACAGTTAGACTACCTTTGGATGCTTAAACTCCACTGTAATTTACAATAGTTCTGGGAGAAATAATCGACTATAATTTAAAATAGTTGTGGGAGGAATAAAGTTTTGCGGGCTTCGTTCCTGTCACGCGGAATTCCCATCACAGTTTGACTAGTTTCACGGTTTCACTAGTTTTGGAATGGTTAAAGTCGATTATAATATACGATAGCTCTGGGAGGACTAAAATTTTGCGGGCTCCGTTCCTGCCACCCAGATCTCACATCGATTCTCGACAGTAGTTGCAGATTCATTGTTAGCGGTATTGTGAAATGTGGAGGAAAAACTTATAAAACCAGAAAGACTTCAGCAATTAAATAAATATCCAGATTCATTGTTAGCGGTATCGTGAAATGTGAAGGAAAAACTTATAAAACCTGAAAGACTTGAGCAATTAAATAAATATCCTCAAATCACTTTCAATGAAACTGTTTCCTTGCACCACACTCAGAAATTTCCATCTAGTACGGAAGGAACCTGAAAATTTGCACAAACGCGTCTATTTAAATTTAAATAAACCCACAACGAATGAATTTACAAGCATAGTTTAAACGTTTCATGTTTTACTTATTCGTCCAGGCGAATTTTGTTTTGACAATAATTCATGTCATATCAATGTATAGAAAATTAAATTTGTCAAATATTTTAAGTGAATATTCGCTCCAACTTTTATTTTTCATTATTCGATAAAGTATCTACTTGAAATATGGAACAAACTAAATTAACCACATAATTTTCTTTTCCAAAAATTCATTTTACACTACCAATGATTAAAAATTATTACATTAACATTACAAAAATTAATATAAATATATGAAATTAATAATTTATATATAATTAATTAACATAATTCAATTTATTTATTTTTTAAAAATATATTTTAAATTATAACGAATTCATATCACTGCCTTCAAAAATTGTTTATCACTGGAACTAAATTTATTTCTCTTCCATAAACTTTAAAACACAAATATTTAGAATGGTTATATATATATTCATGAATTTTAGATTTTTTCTATATTAAATATGATTGAATTAAAATTATAATTCATTGACTAAAATGTAGTTTTCCATTAGTTAAATTGTATTTTTTAATATATAAATAAATAAATTTAGAGTAATATAAATGAATCTAAATTCTCTGATTTCTAACTTTTTCAATGGATTAATATTTATTATATTATTCAAATTATATATTTTAAAATAATTAATACTTATCATTTTTATATTTCTCTAACATTTTAAAATTGAACTTTGAATCAATATAATAAAATTTAAAAAAAATGTCATTTAACTTTAATTTTTTAATATACTTCACATATTATATTTAAGGTAATTTAATAATGCTAGATGTAATCAAATTTGAAACAAATATTTCTTACTTCTCTTATATTATATATATATATATAAAAAATTTTGGAATATGTTTAAATTAATAAAATAATATTTTAATTAATAAAAAATATTATTATATATAATATATATATTCTTTAATACAAATGGGTAGAGATTAGATTAAAATTTATTTTTTTATAATAAATGTATAGGAGATACAAATTATTATATCTTCTTTGATCATAAAATCTTTTGAGGGGGCACTGTGTGATGTACCAAAACAGTTAGGAAGGAAGCAAACGATAATAGATTGTGTGCATTCAAAAAGGAAAAAGAAAACCTTTTTTGGAGGCCTCTTAAGATTTAAATGGCAATTTTTTGTGGGATTGCTTGAGGTATTATTGGCAATATCCTGTCTTTCAGGAGCATGAGGCATTTGCTTCGATTCTTCTCTCTACATCAAGAAAGCATCAAGTTCATTATCATGACGAGAGAGCTTGTCCATTAGTGTGTGAATTTCCTTAGTGAGGAAAATGAGAGAGATGGTTTATTGATTAAGCTTCCATTTAATTTCCATGTTCTCTATCTAAAGGGCCTCAATTTGATAGTTGTAGACATTATAGGCACTGGTGCCTCCAATAGAAGTAGAGATCCCCTTCCTAGTAAGCATGATTGGTGTTGAAATAGGGGGGAAGCGGGTGACACGGGGCAGGTGACAGAGAAGGAAGGACTCAGGATATTAGAATATGAGGTGTTATAACAATCAAATGTCATGTAGAAATTTCTAGCGAACATAGAGCCAATGGAAGTTACATGCATAGGAGGGGCATCGACAAAGAATACCAACATTTCACAAAGATACACAAGGATTGAACAAATTGAGTGAACCTAGAATAGAGGGAGATTTGAGAAAAGGGAAACTACCAACCAAGGGTTGAAAAGTGTTGGAGGAACAAATGGTTTCTCCTTTGGGAACAGAGGAAACCAAGAAGTAACATATTTTAGGAATAGACCAACCTGTGAATTTCGCCTTCTATCATCGAAGTCCAGACGTCTAAGGCAACCACGAGCTCAACAACTACCACTTATATACATGGATTGGGAAGTTTCTCAAACACTTGTGAAGAGGTTTCCCCACTTGGAATGGGAGAGCCAATTACATTTCACGCTGATGTTAATAAAGCATGCATTCACGCAAAGCTGATTGCAGAACCTACTATCACCAAGGATGGCAGACCAAACAATATTTACAGAGAAAATTAAAAAAATTGACGCTCGAGAGCAATAGAGAGGATGCCCCCGTAGAAGTTGGTGTAATAGTGAAGAAATCCATACATAAGTTGTGGATTTAAAGTAAGGGCCATTATCCTCACATGAAGAGGCCGTCAAATCACCATTAATTTTCATGATGCCTAATGTCTTAGAGTTCATCACAAATCAAGGTTCCTATTCAATTCAAAGCAAGTGACTTTGTCCTAACACGAAGGAATAAGCATGCAGATTAAATGGGTTATGCATCTCTACATGGTCCTCTTTCTCATTTGCAGCCATGACATCATTCAAAAACCATTGCATGTGATCCTTAAACATTATATATCCCTTTATATTACCTTTGTGATTCAGATGTGATGTGGTTGGCATGAGGTTAATATGCATCAAACTAAAACCTAAGGTATGGTTCTCCCATGCTTGGAGCCATTTCTTTATGTCTAGCTCACATTGAGGAAGCAGACTAGATTGACTTGGTGATGTGCTTCTAAGTTTTGACTTTTGAGAATGTGGAAGAAAGACGTCAAGAAAAGGTGTTCCATAGTATGTTCAATCATTTGTAGTAAGAGCTTGAGAAATGTTACCTTGCACAAATGTTGTATAGTAATGAGGCAGTCTCCCAAGATTACTATGTGGGAGATTCCTAAATCTTGAACAAGTATTGTGCTCAGTAATAGGCCATACATTTTGTCTTGGTTGTTGGTCTTCTTACCGAGCTCTAAAAGTACATGTGATTAATTTTCATTCGAGATAAAATATTATCCTTCTAGAAATACTTGGTGATTAATTTTCCTTCCAAATATTATCCATGGGACTCCCCCTCCACAACCCTATTTATTATTTCTTTAAATAACGAAAAAAATATTGTAAAATAAAAGTGAATTAATTTATCTAAAATGTATTTATATCTCTAAAATAAAATTTATTAAAAAATTGATTTTTAAAAATCTTTAAGTTATCATTAAAAATTTATTAAAAATTAAAAATCTTAAATTTTAATATAAAAAGATAAATTATTAATTTTTATTTCATTTTATTTTATTTTTTTTTTTACACCCGGAAAACTGACAATACATTTTTATCATAATTGCTACATCTCATTACTTACTCCATTTAAATTGTTCAAATGATAAATTAATTATAATTTAATTTTTAAATAATTATTTATTTATATAAGTTATTAGACATTCAAATTTCATCTATTTATATAGTTTAAATAAATAAATTTATGTAATCTAAAAAAATTAATTTTAAAAGTATGAACAAATTTGAAAACTTTTAACATTTCTAAAAAACTAAGATATGGTTTACTAAACCTTTAAAAAATATAAATTTAATCAAAACTTTTTCAAAAAAAAGTCATCATAGTCTTGCCAAGTTAATAAAGTCCCACAGATTGACACTGTTATAAAATATTTTTAAAATTAATTCCAACATGAATATAAAACAGACCATCTAAGAAAGCAGGTTTCATATTTAATCTCTTAAAATTTAGAATCTTGAATCTTGTAGGTTACAAACGGTTTCGAATTTACAACTCCAAATTTCACTACATAACTGAGCTCTTGCTCTGGATTCTTCAATATGAAGCTCGTGGCTTCAAACTCTGTTGGCTGCCGCTTGACAGAATGATGCCTCTCTCTTTAGGAGATGTCCTAGAGGCAACCCGTCTTCGTGAATTGAAGGGTCGCCGAATGTGCAATCGAATCTGCTACTAGCGCTGTTGTTGGATCGAAATACCTGACGTGTATGCGGCTGTTGAACGAACATGGCTTGGACTATCAATCGTAATGGCATTAGTTCGTTCTGAACAGCATGAATGCAAGTTCCTTGAGAGTTTTTGGCAGCTCAGGGGTTTGCACAGGGATAGGGGCTCTCGCTGATATATTTGAGGATGTGCCTATAAAATACAAACCAGATGCTCATTATCAAATGCCAACCTCAACCAACCAAGCAAATACAGTTTAAAATGCATTATCTTATGGAGAATTGAAGCATGCATTTTCATGGCATGAATATATAGTTACATAGCATAGCATCGATCCATACCAGATCTAGTGAGCCTGAGATTAATTAAGCATCTCACTTATTAGGTTACAAGCATAGCTAACAACTATTAAACAATTTATGTCTTCAAACGTTGTCACCTCAAACCCATGGAGAAATTGTTTCAAATATCACTATGCCTTTTTCCTTCGAACAAGTCTAAAATTTCTCATTCATTAGCACATTTTTGTGAAATACAAACAAGAAAGGCACTAAAACCCTAATTGGTGCATGCATAAGCATACTTTAGTAATTTCCAAACCATAAAGGAAATAAAACCCTAATTGGTGAATGTAGATGTTCACCATAATGATATTGCTCCAAAAATACTTTCCCTTCTCCTTTGAACGAGAATAATCCTAAAATATTCTAAAATTGGTCATTCATTAGGAAATCTGTGAGATATGTAAATCAGAAAAGAAATGAAATCCAAATAAATCCAAATATGGTAATGCATATTCTAGCTTTGAGTTTTTCTATTGATTAGAGTAATAAATTATGTACAAATGTTATTGTTCGACAAATATTGAATACTATGTGGAGTAAAGGATTACTCTTCTCAATATTATGAATCAATTAAATAAAATTACAATGGACACATTAACATTAAATGATTGCACTATGATTGAACTAAATTGTACTAACTGAAACTGAATTAAGACATTTGGATGGACGGTTTTGACACCTAACATGTGATTGGAATTAGATTCTCCAACACTCCCCCTTAATTACAACCACATAAAAATCCAGTTAAGGTGCATGATGGTGTATGTCTCAGCTAGATTTACAATTTTAAAAAATTGATTTCAACTACATTTACTTTTTTTCTTTTGTTCTTCCAGTAGCCTCCAAATTGTTCCAGCTTTTTCTTTTTGTTGTAGGCATCAAATTTCAATTTTTTCATTTGCTGGTGCAGGTCTTCCATTGTTCAAGGTTGTCCAAGCATGTCCTAGACTTCTTCAAAAAATAGCTTATATGTGGGTTGTTGCCACATATTATCTTCTGTAGTGCATTTTTCATCATCAATATGCTACAACATAAGATGAGAATAAAAATTTATCTTTTCAAAACTCCAATACCTGAAAATTTCATTGATGTGTTCATCATGCATGTCGTCTTCAACATTCATTTATGCAGCTTATATGTGGACCTCATCTAGACATGGTGTTGTAAGTCATGCCTCAAGGAAATTTAACTCTTTTCATAATTGTCTTGTTTACCTACACATTGGAAATCAATGGTAAGTTAAAAAATATATGCATAACCACATTGGTGTGATTCCTTGTGCTTTGCAATGGGAGCTTTCTCCTATTGCGCTTCCTTCTCTACCTCTACCTTTTTCTATTTTTTTTTTGTGAGCTTTCTTCTTTGTCTTTTCCTATATCTCTGTTTTTATCTTTGTCTCTTCCACTTATGTACAAACCTGTGTTGCTACAGACATATTTTTTTCACTTGGTTTTCATATTTAAGTGGGATTATCTCACCAAACAATATCATGTCAATATGATGTTTTTGTTGCATCACCAACCACCAACAATTTTTTATCAAATTTTAGAATCAACAATAATAATTGTTGGATTCACCATAGCATTGACAGCTCCAATGATAGCTTCATTGTCATCAGCAAGCCCTATAGCTAGATTAACCAAATATTCATTAACAAGCCCTATTGTTGGATTCGTCAAATTGTCATAAATAAGCTTTGTTGCTGGAATCACCAAATTTTCGTCCACTCGTTATTGTGCTTAGTGGGGTTGATGAGAATCCATGTGCTTTTCTCTAATTCTTTGCAAATTCTTCATTCATCATCCATTTTTGGTTGAGCACTATGGGATTCACCAAATTCTTCATCTTCAACTGAATTACTTCCCCTTACACGAAAACTCCTCTTCAAGATAACCCCTTAGACGAAAAATCCTCTTAAGGGTATCCTAGGCTTCGTTGGTTGTCTTCACATCTGAAATGAGGGGAATAATGTTGTCATTTACAGATTCTTTTATGCATTTTAATGCGAAGGCGTCATTTTTCCTCTTCACTTCTAATTCTTTCAAAAAAAGCTTCATACATGACTAGTTTCTTTGACTTTCTTAGCCTCTTGGTTTTCCCATTTGTTGAGCGCTGACAAAATGTGACGCAAAAAGAAAATCAAACTTTAAGCATAGGGATTGTCTATAATAAAAATAAAATAAAATGGTGATGATGTCTTTGATTCTTAGCTTCTAGCTCTAACAATAATGGTTGTTGTTATTGCTCATAGTTAGAACATGTAACAATGGTGGCTCAAAAATCCCAAATAGATTAACTTTTACTTGAAAAAAAATCAAGAATCCCAAATAAATTCACTTTTATCACACAAATAAACCATTCAAATGCTTCACCACTCAAACCTAATTTTCCCAAAAAAACATGAAACTAATTTGGGACCATAAACAGGGAATTATTTGATCGATGACATCCTCGCTTATTGAGGTATCGAAACTCAAATGGTTCATATTCTAATGGATCAAAATTTAAATCAATTTCCAAACCATTGTTTTTTCTGCTGCTTCTCCTTTTCTTTGTGGGGTTAAGAAAACTCTTCTTCCTCTTCAAAGATGAATAAAGAGATCCCAACCCAAGTGTAAAATAAAAATCAGTAACATGCAAATTATTGGTTTCATCCAACATTTTTTTAAGCATACCAGTCAATTGGTTTGTCTTCGTCAAAATGGTAGGAGGGTTATCTAAAATGAGATGTGTATAGCTAAACAACTCCTCTCTCTCCAAATGAAGTGCCTCGGAATCTGCATCAACAATATTTATGGTCATAAGAGTAGCATCGACATCTACATCATGGTTTTGAGGCTCTATATTGATCTCAGTTGGGTCATTGCATATGTTATCCTATGCAGGTTGATGAAGCAATGGATTTGAATTATCCAAGTGGAAATACAACCAATTAACCTTTATGGCATGCTCGCAAATGTTTCCACTAATCGACCATGGACATTCACACGTTATAAAACCTGTACGATACCAGGTGACAAGGTATTTTTTACCTCAAACTGTCTGATTTCTCACCCAATAAGCATGGGTTATGCTCTCAGGAGGACAACAATCACTATCCAGAATTTTTCTTTCTCATTCCATTGATGATTCTAACTACTTTTCTCACTTGTAGTTATTTATAAATCTTTCTTCTTTTAAGATTTCCTTGAACCAATAACAAGGTTCAACTGTTGTTAATAGTATATGGAATAACCAAACCATCCTTAGAGCACATTTTTTCCTTCTATCAGATAGAAATGTTGTTTTTAGATAACAATGGTATGACTCAACAACATTATTGATCTCCTGATTTACATGAGGAAACTCTCGACAACCTTTTCCCACATACTAATTGCAAATAAAACCATGTCAGTCTCACTATATTACCTTTATAGAAGAAAAAAATTCATATAATACGAAAAAAATGTTTACTTATGAATCTTATTCCGAGTGATCCAAAATTTGATAAAAAAATTGATTGATTGCATTGTCCACTTCATAATTGAGAGTGTGTTTCATGATGAAACCTAACAAAATAAACATCTCATTGACTTTTATTGAACTAGTGGCCAACCGATTGACTTTTTTTAACCAAGCTCTTTGTACATGCCAAACGCATAAGATCACATCACAACCTGTGATCCTCCTACCATATTCAATGTATTTTAGTGTGTTATTTTTAGAAAAAAATCATGACAACTCGATCAATACTATTGTTTTTTCTATTTATTTCCGTTCAAACCAAGTATTTACTAGAGAATGTCATTTTTCTTTTGAGGTCTTGCACCTCAAGATCCATGATATATTGCCATTTGCTTCACTTGCCCATTTTGAACTAAAATGGTCAAACAATATGCAAGGACATCAAAATTGAACTTTAAATTTAACAAGTTATCCAACATATCTATATAATATATATTATATATATATATATTATATAAATATATATATATATACCTCTTTTATGCTTTTTTTGAGGTCTAAAATATCAATCGCTCAATAAAAAAGCCATTAAAAGCCACTAGGTCTAGCGGTGATTTTATTTAAGTAGCAATTAACCATATAAACATTGTTGTGACCCACACTGCCCAACCTCTTAAATGAGAAAATATGACCTCCAAAGTAGAGATTTGAGAGATGGTCCAAATACTTCGACCCATCACCCCATTGTCAGATTTCCACCCCAGCTTGGATAGGCACTTTCACAATCATGAATTGTGAATTGGTCAAGTAGACAACAATAATATAACCATCTAGTGAACAATATTTTCTGCTGGTAATCATAAGAAAAAATGCACTTTTCAAGAAGCATTATGTATTATGCTTCCAAAGCTAAGTGAAAATATCTATATCCAGGACTACATCCATAGTCCACTAGTACAGAAATGAGTTATTCTATTGAATTCAATTCCTAGTAGCCAACAAGTTACTATAGTAAACATAAACCTACAACAAATTCTAGGTATGGTTATTTCAAGATTACAAGCCTAAAAGATCAAAGCCTATTCCAAGGGAAAACCCTAACTTGAGAATCTAGGTATACTAATGTGATTACCTACTGTCAACAATAAAAGATCCATAAGGAGGCACACATTGCCAAAGTATATGGAAGACACCCTTCAAAGTGTATTAGTCCTTGTGGAACAACTCACAAGGGTAAACTTCCCATGTGATAAAGATAAGGTCAGTGACAAGATGATGTTATGTACAAGAAATGAAGAATATAGAGAGAAGGTTGGTGACAAAGTGATATCATAACTAACCTATTTGCTATCGAATTTAGGATCTATATTTACAAGGAATTAGAGTGACAGAGGACAGCATTGTTTATTTGGAGGGGTAGAATATGGGGATCATGATGTAAGGGGATGAGATAAAATCATGCAAATGTAACTACTATTTTTTATTCTGTAAGTTTTTCCTTATTGAAAATTTTTTAAGAAATTGCCAAAATTTGAATTGAATATGGACATGGAGTACAATGCAGGGCCTAGATGCTCATCACTTGGGTATGGAGCATTCATGGAGCATGGTATTTTTAAACCCAGAGGACACAATGACAAAATTTTGTGGAGAAATAAGTACTCTTGGAATACAGGTAACAACTGTATTTTTTCTTGGATTGATTAGCAATAGTTTGGATGACTTCAAGGCTCAAACATAACTAGAAGCTAATTATATACCATGACATTTACCATGTGCAATTTTATTGATGACAGAAACAAACATGCTATATCTAGAGAGCCCAATTGGCATGGGGTTTTCTTATTCCAACACTAGTTCAGACTACCAGTATTATAACGATGCAATGACTGGTATGTTATTTGTTATCCATATTTCTTTCCTTTTGATTGTTGCAACAAAATATGTTCTTAGATTGATGATCATGGTGACTGTAGTTTTTGGGCAATATTGAATAAGATTATAACTGAACAACAAGTGTCAAATAATGCAGCTGAAGACAACCTATCTTTCCTTTTGAATTGGTTTGAGAAATTTCAAGGATACAGAGGTGTAGATTTTTACATAACAGGGGAGAGTTATGGAGGTATGACCTAGCGTAATCTTTTAACATATATGTAGATTATGCTCACTTGTTCTTTTAAGCTCTTTAAAACTATTCATGTTGGTTGTGTATCTTGTTTAACACTAATTATGTTGGTTGATGTAACCTTGCAAGGCACTATGTGCCTCAATTAGCAACTCTTATGATGGAGCACAACAAAAAGCCCAACATCATTGTATGTCTATCTTCTTTCATAGTCATTTTAGGATTCTTCCAATGATGTAGATTTTGTTTACATAAAGCTCATGTGATTATGGCATTCATTAACTACAAAGGGAGGGTCAACCGGGACAACCTTCATAATGAATGTAGCTAATGAAAAGGTTAAGGGCTTTCATTTTTAATCGTGCTATTGGGAAATCTCTATTAAACATTGGTCGGAACTTGGCACAATTAAATTTTCTGAGGTTTTGAGTTAATTGGAAGATTTCAAAAACTCGTTGATCCCATTCCAAACATAAGCCGACATATATGGACAGAGAAGGAAGACTTTTATAGCAAATTTAACCTATTGCGATCAGAACACAGTCTCGCGATTAGAGGGGCTCTTTCTATTTTAAGCCTTTTAGGCTCAAGGTCCAGCTTGAAATGTAACTCCATTCCATGTTAATCTTGTAAGGCCTGTACCAAGGGTAATATCCTTAAATTGCTTGCAGATGAGCAATCCTTTGTTAGACATAGATATCAGCATAAGCAACGATGAATACCTGTGGTGATGTGGGCTCATCTCAGATTTTTTGCTAATATGCTAATTCTTGGTGTTATTATTTTGGTGATGTGCTAATTCTTGCCGATATTGTGTTGTTTATGCTAGAGCAATGGTATCTGTTCTTTGTCTGGGCAGACTAGGAGGCGTGAACTGGTAGGAGGGGCTCTCTCTATCGGCTTTACAAACATCAGAGATTGTATCTCTGCACAAATTTTTTTAAATAAACAACTCGACCGCGTCAAATGCAAAACCAGGCTTTAGAAAATCAAGGTGACCCACAGTCCAAGTGAAGTTAGGTTTACTTGCCTGGTTTTGTAGTTCTGATTGCGAGACTTTGTCTGAGCTATGGAAAATGGGGAGCGGTTTAGCTTGGCATGAGATTTGTGCTCTGCTTGTTTGAGAGTTCGGAAGGCGATCGGTGTTCTGAAGGCGAGCGATGGGGGGAACCACACGCGGTTTTGGCATCTATTTGAAATCCAACCACCAACTACAAACATTCCACTGTTCGCAGCATGACGTGACCTTGAATCGTCCAGACAGAGGATCTGTAATAGGAGTAGTTAATGTGGAAGTGTAGAAGGGTGGTGGAGGAATGCGAGGTTGGCGAAAGGTGGTGGAGGGTGGCGGAAGGAATTTCCAATTGTCGGAGCCGGAAGTTTTTCTTGGTGATCAAGATTCCTCTTATATATCATATTAGTGTCCCATTTGAAATTTTTACCATTCCACCTAGGTCATCATGCAAAAATTTACTCAGTGATGGTAGCCCAAAAAAAAAATCACACTCCCCCCTCAAAAATTTGTATTTGTTGGCCCACCTTCATGTGTCTTGTTGAGCATCCATTGACTATAAAGGCCCATTTCATCGTGTTTTATATCAGTGAAGTCCACTTGAAGTTCTATCATTCAAGGTTCCATTAGGTCATCTAGGTTTCATTTTCCCAAGGTCCAATAAATCACCATCTCACTGCATAAGGTCAACAAAGTATGAGAGTGAAGCCAATAATATCCCTTTTTCAGTTTTCTAAAGGTTTACAAGCATGTAACCATGGTTACTGAAGTTCCAAATTTTATTTCAAGAAAGGAATTTATTTCGGTTTGGAAATTTTTACTTCAAATAGATGTAATAATGTTTATTTCATTTATGTAATTTTATGTCTATTATATCTAATAAGTCACCACTTTAATTTTCTACTCAATTCCATTAAGAGCATCCAAACAAAGGTCAAAATAAAGATTCCCAAAGCATCATCCACCTGTCAAAGAGAAAAAAGGTCAAAAAGTCAAAGGGCATTAGTGTGAAAGTTTGAAAAGTGACATGACAGATTAGAAAAAGGGTTTTCAAATCATAAATCAAAACCCATTAAAGTATAAAATCCCTCAAATACATTTATGCAACATTCATTTGCACTCCTATACACTGAAAGCCTCCTCAGCAAAAGATAATTTTCAAATTTTAGGCAAAATTGGGAAAAACAGGGGCAGAGGGCATGTTTTGAAAGCAAAGGGCGTGTTTAGAAACTGGAGGGTGTGTTCAGAAGTGGTGTTACGCATTTGTGAGGAAATTTAGTGTATTTTCTAAGGCCGTTACACGCCTGTAAGGAGAGGGTGTGTTTGACCATTGTGTTGCACCTTTGCCCAAGAATAACCAGAAATTGCCCAAAGCACACTACATTGCTCCAAACATCAAAATTTGCCACCAAGGTGCTCCAGCAAGCAGGTAGGTTAAAATTACATTGTTCCTCTCCTTCACAATTGTTTTATATGGTGTTCCATTTGTTTTTGAGTCATAACAAGTTTAAAACCCTATTAACCTAATTCCACTCCTGAAACTCATTTCCTAGAATCCCACTACCATTCCTACATTTCATAACTACCCCTCTTAGCTCCCCATTTCCATCTCCTCAATTTCCTCACATCATTCCATACTCCCTACACCTACATTCCATTTCATCATCTCCCTAGGGTTTGACTCCAACAACCCATCGTTGAAGAATAGAACATAAGTGAGAATGAGGAATAAACACTGGGGAGTAGGCTATCTAAGAAAGGAGGGACAATCATTAGACATAAGCCAACCAATACCAGAGAACTCATGGCATCTCCCATCACTATGACAAGCTATAAGTATGTGGGTTGTTTTGAGATTTGTGAGAAAGTGGAAAGGATCCAACATCATCCTATGTTGACAAGATTATTCATCACCAACCTCCATGACAGCCAAGTAACCCTTGTTGTTGTCACCTTCACTCTATCTCCTGCTACCATATCAAAAGCCTGTAGGATCCCAAATATTGGGAAAAATGGTTTAAACAAGGATAATTGAATCATTTTTATTATGAGCCATATTTTAAACCAAGATACATTAATGAGAGAAAGAGGAGTTTCCCTTTCTTTTACCTCCTAGACAGATATATTCCCATGATGAAAATCATCATGAAGTACTTCACATGTGAGGGTCAGTTTTCTAGGCTCTATTCCTATGATATTTGGCTACTCATGCATTTTACAAGAGTCAAAATGCTCAATCTACACTACTATCTTTACTGGGACATTGGCAAGATGTCATTCATTACCCAAAGGAAAGATTATGATCATCAAATGCAAAGCATCTTTCACAACTCCCTCATCAATATGATAGTCCTACACCACCTTCATCAGCTTAACATTGCGTGGGACACTTTCATATCTAATGATATGTTCACAATCCCACCCATTCAACATGGCCAAGAAGCACCTTCATCTTCTCATCCATCCACCTCCATTCCTCCACATCAGCCCATACATCATCCATCTTCATCGGATGAGTCAGCCACACCATCACCTTCATCATCACCATCTCATGAGCCTATTCATTCACCTGGCAGAGATGAAGGCAGTGACCAAGAACACATTGACCATGGTGAGAGTAGCAAGCCTAAAGGGGCTAGTCTAGGTACCTTGAAACATACCTATTAGAGAGGGCATAGGCAAGTGCTTTCCCCATAAATTGTGGGAGGGGCCTTGCCTTCTTCATCGGAAAAGTAGCTACAGAAGGGTAAGGAAAAGGTTATAGAGACAAAGATCCAACAACAGGAGGAAGACCTCCATGAGACAGAGCATGATTTTTAGTTAGTTGACCCAAATTAACATGAGGACAGTGAGATCATAGCCATTGTCATCAAGGAGAAGAATGCACTCATAGGAGAGCTCCAGATCAACTTGAAAAGTTCCAAATACATTATCTCGTACTATGAGTAGGAGAACATACAATTTGAGGTTAAAAATGAGCTCATGGAGATTCAGCTCATCAAAGCAAAGAGAGAGTCTGAAAAGGCTAAGGCCTTACTTAATGAGGCATCTCGACAATATGGTGAAATCTTGATGAATAGGTGCCAAGAAGAAGGCCAACGACTAGAGGCCTAAAGAGAGATTTGGAGCTAGAAAAGAAAAGGGAGGCAGAACTAGCCAATGAGCTTACCCTAAATGTGAAATTTGCCAAAATGGTAAGTGAGAACTCGGAACATTGGCTCGAGAGCGTGAACACTCATCTTGAGGTCCTATTAGACAAGGCCAAAAGGGATATTGATATTCAGAGAAGGATGGCTAAGTACTATGCCATGAGAAACAAAATTGCAAGAGCCAAGCTCAAAGGAGCTCATGCAAAAATTGGAGCCTTGACCAAGCAAGAGGAGAATAGAAGGCTAGATAGTGTTGCACTCTTTTTTTAGGCATTTGATGGACAAAAGGATAGCTTTTTGAATTCAGAGTGATGAGGACATGCACCCTGTGCATTTTCTAAGCATTTGTAGGAAAATTGGTCAGCCAAAAGGGTCAAAAACCACCAAAACACTACATTTCTGCCTCTTTTTTGGCCTGGGCATTGTGTGTTTAGCAGTCTTGTGAGATTGATATTTTGGTAGGGAAAATGACCTCCAAATTGAAATGGAAGGCACATCTAGAAGGTAGACTCAAAGGCTTTCCAACGAGCTATCTTGGAGAAAATTTGGACACCAAAAAGGCACCCAAAAGCATCCCTGAAGTTGGAGGGTGCGTTTGACACTAAGAGGGCGTGTTTGACAAAGGGAGGGCATGTTTGATAGTCTTCTTCAATTTTCACTACTTCTCTCCAAATTGAATTTCACCTATCGGAAATTGATGTTTTACTGATGTAATTGATGAAGATGATGTAATTACTATGTTTTATACTATTATCTAGGGTAAATTCATTAATCAAATGGCCTACATGACTTGTAATGAATCAGTTTGCATAAGTTAGGGATGAGTCACTTTGACTGCCCTATACTCTAGCTATCAGTTCAGTCTTTCTTGAAACTACTCCTCTCATGGATTCAACCCCTGAGGCTAGGATGAGTTGGTTTGAGACCTATATTATGTATTTTCATAGTCATTTTACAGGTTGGACTCTCTTGGATGTTGTAATAGCTTTCAGACTTTGGTATGGAATATATTGAATGAAGTTGCAGCTATTTTGGTGGGATTCCTATGGCATGGTAATTTGATCTTGTTTCTTCTTCTGTTTCATATGTATGAATGTGTTGTACCTCTCATGATCCATTTCACTCTATGATATGTTGATTTTCAAGGTGTGATAAGAAGAATTCATCTTGTATGCTCTATTTTTGGAAAATCATCATAGATTGTTTCTTTTCTTCAGTTTAAAAAGAATTCATAATCCTCATGTTATTTTTAGCATCTCACTAGTCTAAACCATCTCATCACTATATTGTTGAGTTTAAAGCACCTTTCCTGCCTTGCCCCATTAGATGTCTAGAATTCAAGTTCACTTTTCCCTGACCTAGTTCATTCTCTGACCTAATTCACTCATCCTTGTGACTACCCAACCAAAATCAAATCAAACAACCCTCTACACTTTACATCTAGCCTAAAACCCTAATCTATCCACCACTCTTGGTTGTGATCCTTTGGAGAGAGCCCTCTCTAGCTTGGTAGGGCTAACTACCAAGTCAAAAGATTGGTCTATGGTTACCTCAGCTGGACTCTTCCTCAGCCTTGGAGATCTAGAGGAGTGATAGCATCTCCATCATTCTTTTATTGAGAGAAAGCATTAGTCATTTTCCATTATTTTTTCTTCAAGGTAGTTTATATGTTCTATTCTTGTTATTTGATTTTTTCTTTTTTATCTATGAAAATACTTGGGGTTTTGGCCAGCACCCTGTTGTAGCCATACTTATTATATATGAAACTTTAACATATGTTTTCCAACTAGACTTGAAGGATTCTTCCACGAATTACCCTTACTTAACATGTGTTCTAGTTCTAGGTTCGGATTTTCCTTCGGAATTCCTAATTTCTATTTGACGAATTAGTTATTTGCATCAAATGATATTTTTGGTTTTACTTTCCTTTCTCTTAGGATAAGAATTCTTTGTTCAGAATATGTGTAAAATTATGGTTTGGCCTTAGAACTTAGTTTCTTGTTCCTTATTGTTGATTCCTTCCAACAAATATTTAAAGTGTTAACAGTTTACTCTGGTTATTCCGTAATATTTATTTGTTTGTAGTATTATACATTTCTTACAAGAACTGTTAATACTTCTGTTTTGATAAGTTTTAAGATTAATCTGAAAATTCTTGTTTCACACTTTTATATTTCACTTAAGGGTATTTACATTGTAACTCTAAAATATTTTTCCTTCTAAAAGAACTCTACTATTCATTTCAATATATTTGCATAGTTTCCCTTAAGGTTTACTAGTTTCTGTAGATGACTACACTACAACTTATAAATTTCTATTACAAGCCATCATCCCTTAACTGAACTAGTACATTAACCTTATCCAAATAGTATAGATATATTCAATTCAATAGCATAATTAACCTACATGAATTTATACGTACTTATTTGGATCTAGTAGTAATTTATGTCGGCTGTTTGAAATCAAAATCAACCAAAGATGCCAAATTTCCTCCCAACCATCAGACTCAATTTCAGTCCTATGTCTCCCACCAAGCTGTTACTCACATGTAGGATGATCCCTGTCAGACTATCAGTCTTGTATGTCACAACTATCTGGTCTTAACTAGACTTAGTTTTTGGATCCCCCTGACATATCAGCATGGAAACCTTTCCTTTCTTTCTCCTTTCTTCATCTCAGGTGCCAGTACCCTCTTTATCTTCTTCCTTGATAATAAATCTTCAAGGAAGTAGTTAGGGATAGGTATTTGCCTATCTTAACTACTTTACCTGTGAAAATTATATGATTTTCATCATTAAGACATTTTCCTCACGCAAAATTTAATCAAATTAATAAATATATATAAACTTAAATAGTAATATCTAGTTTGTTTATTGTAGTAATTAAATATTTACAATCATTGGGGACATCACATCTTCCACCCCTAAGATTAAGCATCGTCCCGATGATTCTCTATTGCAAATAGATCTGGACAAGTCTTCCTCATAAACTATTCATCCTCCCAAGTGGCCTCCTCTGGCCCGAAGTGCTGCCATTTCACTTTAACTTGGGTGATAACTCATCTCGGCAACATTATTTCTCTTCGATCGAGTATAACCTGGGGTTCAACCAATAACTTGCCTTCCGATTTGACCTACACATAGTAGAATAAATTAGTCATCTTTTCCTTTAGCAGTTTGTCTTGATAATTATTCTTAACACACTATATTCTTATAAAAAATCTAATTACCTGTATATCCTACCAATTGATTATATGATTGGGATCATATATATATATAATATATATATATATATATATATATATATATATATATATTAACACATAAACATGAAAAAAATTATGCACACATATGTGACTAGGAAAAGCAAGCTAATAGGCCATAGGTCCAATTCAGACTAGAATTTGGAAGGGACTGCAAAATCGAGGTGCTAATTTAGCACACCCACCCCAATGTAGAGTACTCCTTTTGGCTCGTACATGAACGTAAACATAATCTCTGACTTGAAACTCCCAAAAACTTCTCTTCTAGCCAGCAAAATGTTTTTATTGGTCCTGGGCAGTCTTTAAATTGAAGCGCACCCTTTTGACCATATCTTCCATTTACTTTAACATGTTAGGACCCATCATTAACATATCCTCTGGACCGCCCCAACTCGAGAGTGTTTTGTACTGGTGTCCATATAATACTCCAAAGGGACTCATTTCCAAGGATGTATGGTAACTGTTGCTGTAAACAAACTCCACCAAATGTATATAATATTCCCATTTGGAAGGTTGTTGGATTACATAAGTCCAAAACATGTCTTCCACTATTTGATTCACCCACTCAGTAATTCCATCCATTTGAGGGTGATAGGTAGTACTAAAGTGTAACTGGGTGCCTAAACCTCCAAATAAGGCTTTCCAAAAAGTTGATGTAAATTTTACATCATGGTTGGAAATTACAACCCTTGGTATTCCATGTAATCTAAAGATATTTTGCATAAATATGTTAGCAATTTGAATGGTCTTAAAAGAAGATTGTATGGATACAAAATGAGAAGACTTGCTCAGCTTGTCTATTGCCACCATTATTGAATCATTATGCCTTTTAGACTTAGGTAGCCCTATAATAAAACCAATGGAAATGGTTTCCCATTTCCATTCCAAAATAGGTAATGGGTGGAGTAATCCGGCTGGGTATTGGTGTTCCACTTTCACTTGTTGACACTCCAAACAATGATCCAAGTATTCAGCCACCTCTTTTTCATACTGGACCAAAAATATTCCTTTCTGAGTGTATTGATTAATTTCTAATATCTGGGATGGCCTGCACAAGGAATTTTGTGGTATTCATCTAAAATTATCTGTTTAATATTTTTATGATTTGGAACATACATTCTCCCTCTATAAATCAACACACCTTCTTGATTTACCTCATATCCCAGTTGTTGTTTGTTGTTTTCTGAATTTTTAGCTTGCTACCATAAATTTTTATATTCAGGATCCTGTATTGCTGCTTCTTTAATCTACTCTTTGAAAGTGGTATGCACCTCACTAAAAGAGACTTCATAAATGTAGTTTACGTTACTGCTTAAGGCATCTACCACATGGTTTTCTTTTCCTTTTATGTGTTTGATGTCAAAGTCGAATTCACTCATAAAATCGATCTAGAAAGCTTGTCTAGCATTCATAGTAGGTTGTTTGAAATAGTTAATTAAACTATGATGATCTATCATTAATAAAAATTTCTTACCCAGTAAATAATGTCGCAACATTTTTAATGCATGGATTACTGTTGTCAGCTCCATATCGTAAGCTGAATAATTTTGTTCATGCTCTTTAAGTTTTTGATACTCAAAAGCAATCACTCTACCCTCCTACATTAGAATGCCACCAACACCTTCCTTGTTGGCATATGTGAAAATGATGTATTCTTTATTTGGGTTTGCAATACTTAAATAAGTGTGGTAGTAAGAAATTGCTTCAACCGGTCAAAACTTCTTTGACATTCTGGGGTCCAAATGAATGTTTTCCCTTTCTTTTGTAAAGAGGTAATGGGGTATGCCACCCTGGAAAATCCTTCAACAAATCTTCTATAATATCCAACCAGACCCATAAACGATCTTGTATTAGCTACATTCTTTGGTACCAGACATTACATTATGGTCTTTATTTTCCCTGGTTCCATAACAATCCCATCTTTGGTAATGATGTGTTCCAAATATTGAATCTGTTCCCTAAAGAAATCACATTTGTTGCACTTGGCATCCAGTTGATGCTCCCTCAAGGTTTGTAGGACAATTCGTAGGTGTTCCTTATTCTCCTCTATGTATTGAGAATAGATTAATATATCATCAACAAAGATCAGTACAAACTTATCCAAATATTGATGAAAAATGTTGTTCATTAGACACATGAAAGTTGCGAGAGCATTAGTTAATCTGAATGGTAACACAATGAAATTGTAATGCCCATAGCGAGTTCTAAAGGTTGTTTTGGCTATATCCTCTTCCTTAATCCTAATTTGATGGTATCCTGAGTGAGGAACAATCTTCGAAAATACTATCACCCCCTTTACTTGGTCAAACAATTCATTAATACGAGGCAAAGGGTTTTTATTATTAACTGTAAGCTTGTTTAGTTGTTTATAATCCATGCACATTCGTAAGGTTCCATATTTTTTCTTAAGGAAGAGTGAGACACTTGGGCATATATAATTTTATCAAACAGTTCTTGTAACTGCATTTTCAATTCAGTCAATTCTGGTACACTCATATGATAAGGGGCTCAGGATATCAAGGTAGCTCCAAGAATCAACTCAATAGTAAAATATATAGTCCTCTTAGGAGGCAGTCCCGGAATCTCCTCAAGAAATACATTTGGAAAATTTTGTACCATAGGTATACCTTTTAGAGTACTAGATTTTTTTGTTGAATTGATGTACCCCACCTATATGGTATAAATCTAACATCCCTTTAGAATACATTTCGCTAATTGAGAAGTTGTAACAAGTCTTATTTTCAGTGGTCTTTGTATACCTTGAATTTATTGTCTCATACCCTCTTCATCCCTATAATTAATAGTTTTGTATTTACAATTAATGAGGGATCAACGTTTCTCTAACCAATCCATACCTATTAGGACATCATATGATCCTAACGATAAGACATTCATATCTGCCATAATAGGCTCACCTGCTAGTCTTAAAGGGAAATTGTTGACTTAAGCTAGCACCCTTCTCTTTTACCCTATGACAAGTTGTACTAGCCAAGGGTTTTTAAATTTAACAGATTGCAAATGACATTTCTCAACTATTCTTGGGCTTATATAACTCAAAGTAGCTCCTAGATCAATCAAAATAGATGTAGTTTGGTCAAAGATCTTACCTTCGAATTCTACCATTGTTGGTTGGTACTCCAACTCATGATATTTGAGGGATGCATTGACCTTAGGAATACTCCTCACTACATCTCTCATAGTTGATGCTTCCTGAAGTTTTGCCACTTGAACTATTCCCTTCTAGTACGAACAATTTTTAACATAATGTGGTCCTACACATCCCCAACATTGTGCTAGAGGTCTAGCTGCCATCTCCACCTATATTTTTTCTGATTGTTCATTTGTTTTGAACTCACTTGGAACTTTGAATCTGAGCTAGTTTTTGTTCATATTTCTGTTCAGTTGACCTTTATGGGGTCCTTCATTGACAACAGTCTTATTTCCCTTGCTGTTAGAGAAAAACTTTATTCCCTTTTTATGAGACCACCTCTTTCCTCCATCACCCTTCAATATGCTTTATTGATAGCATATATGATCCTTTCGTATAATCTCATCCATGGTCTTTGGATTTTCAAATTCGAGACGTTCCTTCATGAATAACGACAAACTGTTGATAAATCTCTGCACCTTTTCTTTCTTTTGCCATATGTACGGAACATATCAAAATAAGGATGTGAATTTTGTTATGAATTTGTCTATGGATAGCTGCCCCAATCGAAGGTAATGAAAATCTCACCTTCCCATCATAAAATATTTCAATTAAGTATCGTTACTTAAAATACCTTTGAAATTTTTCCCAAGTTATGTTCTGCTCATTAACTCCACGCACTGTCTTCACCTCCTCCCACCACAAGGTGGCATTTCCTTGCAACTGATAAATGGCTAAGCAAGCCTTCAGATTATGATCTTATTCATACAGGTGGAAATACTTATTCATGTTAATAAGCCAAGCTTTAGCAACTTCCTCCTTTTCATGAGGGGAGGTTCGATCTTTCGAAACTCACCTTACAACTCAATTTTTTGTCGTTTTTGCTTTTCGTGATCAGATACATTATCATATTTCTCCTCTTGATTCTCTTCACCCCCTTCCTTTTTTGAGTTTTCATTTCTGAACTCCTGCTCTCCAATCATGTTTCCATGTTCGAGACTGGGAATCGGTTGCCGCTAATTCTGTCTATCAAACAAACTCTTCATAATTTTCTCCTATTCTTGTATCAGTCTTTCATTATCTGCCCACGGCCTAGCCATTTTGTCCTTTAATTCTTGTATTGTTTCAAAAATGGTAGTGTTGGTATTGCGTGTCTCCTCTCTTAATTGTACCCATACCTTAGGATTGGCTTCTAGAAAGGATGTTGGTCCCATTCTTGTCATCGGTCTATGTGGTGTAAGTTCAGTTCTCCTCATGCTGGTTTCCTTTCACTTTTTTCACCTCTTCTCTCTCTCTGTGTGTGCACATCACAAACACTGTTATTCATTTGTTTGAGAAGTCTCAGTTTTGCAACATGAGTGCTCTGATACCATGTTGGCTTGTTGGGGCCTAACCTAGGTTCAAAGGTGATTTTAGCCAAACAAATCCAGGGACTACTAGTCCTTTTGGCAATAGTCCATGGAGTGTGGACTTAGGCCTCACCCAAAGTAGTATGGGAGGGTGCTAGAACCATGCTTCTAAACCCTAGAGATTTCTAATGAGTTCCATGTGGTCTACAGTTCAACCTTACGTGCACGTTGCTATGTGCACTTACCCGTACCTCGTAGCCCGTGATGCTGCCTTCGTGTAGCCTTACTCGGGGGTTAAACAATGTTATTTCCCAGGACTTTACTGGTAACCCGATATTAGTTGATTACCTTAGCTTACTTATTTGTGTAAAGTATAATTAGCAATATAAATCATTCATACAAGTGTGAATGGTAAATAAACAGTATAATTGCAAATGATATCAAACATGTAATTACTCAGAATAGATACATAGAATTGGTAACAAACCCTTTCTTTATTAATCTCTTCTCCGATTACAGATTCGACTCTACCCTGTGCACTCAGCTGCAGGGGTTTGCATACTCAGTTGTGGACTCTACTAGGACTCTACACACTCAGCTGCAGAACCTCTTCCTACTACTACAACCCAAGACACACTTACACTCTTCTTCTATGCTTTGTTATCTCATTCTATCCATTAGATTCTATGATGTATTTACAACTCAAAGCTTCACTCTATTTATACAATCCCATGGTCTTCGGACCATGGGTAGCCTGACATTACATTCAAAACTTAGGGCGGAGAACCCTATGACTCTAACATACATTTCCCGCTCGACGCCCGCAATTTACAGAGTCTTTACAACAATATCAATTCAAAACTTGGGCTTCGAGCCCCAAAACATGTTGTGGAGGGATTCCATGCCCAACAGGCCCCCAACACAAACATCGTGACTCGCCCTCGAGTCACTCTATCAGCGTGGCGATCTTGGCGCGAAGTCCCTCTAACTGGTCTCGAACGGTCTTGATATCCGCAACACACTGAGCTATTGTTTGTTGAACCTGTTGCATCCGTTCTTTTGAGACCTCTATGTCTGGCATGCTGCCCTGCATCTGCGCATGCATCCCTTGAATATGCGCGAGCTTCCCTTCAATATTTGTCATGATTGTGAAGGCTTCATCAATCCATGGCTAAATGCATGCTCTAAGAACTACTTCCTTATGGCGCGCCGTGTCCACCTGTTCCTTTAATGCCTTGGCTTGTTGCATCCTCGCAAGCCCTAAGTGAGGACTATTGTTTATGCAGTTCCACTGATATTGTCATACTGTTGCTGGAGTTCACACACCTCCGTCTCCAACCGCAAGATGTTGGGGTCCTCCTACAAAATCATGAGGACAACGAGTGCTTATTCCAACATGTTGGTATAGTCGAGAATTGCACCTCCAATTCCTTACAACCATGCTGTGATATCACTAGCATGTTGTTCTCAGACTTCAGGGGGAGGGGAAGGCTGTGCCTTCAATTGCAGCTCTGCAATTTTAAGATTCAGCTCCAACTGAACCTTTGTCATCTCTTCTATCGCCTCACAAACTCCAATTGCCAAACTGTGGATCCACACTTCTACTAGTAGATATGCTGCGATGGCCAGCTTCGGGACACATCGGCAAGCATCATCTACCATATACACCAACTGTTGATGATGTGACACCAATTCGTCGTGTTGCAAGCTGAGTTGTTCTATGTTTATTTTCTGCTCGCTAAGAACTTGGATCGCGTGGCTCTCTCTAGCTTGCAGCTCTGCCATTATCCCATCTTGTAACTGATATAGCGTTTCCCAGGGAAGGGTAGCCAGATCAAGGCGAAGGCCTTTCATCATGCTAATCGACAACCTATCCATCACATTGGATGACACTAAAGCTCCTTCTGGCAACACTATTTTGTTTACCATCCTTGCACACAACATCTACTCTACTGCTGAATTTCTTGCTGTGAAGTGTGTTGACAGGGTACCTTCTTGAGGGGGCCGCACCTATAACTCCTGCAGCTGCACCTTGAGGGCCCCCAACATAGTCTGATGCGCCTGCATGAACTCCTCAAGCGCTTCACTTGTGACATTGCAGACTATCTCGCCGATGTCATGGAGATCAACTTCAATTAAGATGATTGGGTCAATGGCCAACTTCAAGGCCTTGATGTTCTTCCTTGGCCTAATCTCTCTGCGATGCGTGGGTGCTTTATCTGTGTTAACACAACCCCTGGGTCCTCGCTCCCTTTTTTTGTTTCTATTTCCTCTGCCTCCTGCCCTGCGAATGTTGCTTGCCCCTCGTCTGCCAGTGTTGTTGCTACCTCTGCTGCCTGTGCTACTGTTGTTGCTTCTGTAGCCTTCTTCTGCTTCATGGCTTTTTGTGCCACTTCTCATGCTGCCCAAACCTCAGCTGCTGCTTTTTCCTTTCACCTTTTCTCTGCCAATTGGATGACGCACAACTTGGCATTGTCCTTTTTCTTTTGTGTTGTTTCCTTCTCTACTTTTTCCAGATCTAGGGCGCGCCATTTGGGAGGCCATGTCTTCAAGACAGTAAAAATCATGTCGTCAGTGGCTACAAATGGTAGCTTCTTCCACTACTTCACCAGATCTTTCGTGCCGTGATATAAATGTTATGCATATCAGCCTTGAAGTCTACAAAACTTTGCAGACTATTGTACACCCTAGGTGATAGGCATGACCTCTAATTGATCCACATATGGATGTTCACTTCCATGAGCACCCAAAACATTTTGGTGTTGTGAATCTGTTTCATGTCCTTTGTGGCCCAAAGCAAAGCATACTTTGTGGCCTCTGGTAACTCTCTTTCAATGTTGGGGAATTGACTATCCTCCGACAGTTCTCCCGCTACTAGCAATATGGATAATAGAAACCACACGTAGCGGAAGGTTTTACCCTACTCCTGGGCTTCACGACAGTTTGTCAAAAATTCTTCACAGAGGAATTTAGACCAGTTGAACTAAACCCACTTCGCGCACTTCTCGTCCAATGTGACCACCGACATTGATACCTCGTCGGCATGGCACTTCGTCATAAGTCTGTTGGCCAGAAGTTGGGTTGCTAGGTGCACCCCCTTGTCCTTAATGCTGGAGATGGCGTAGCCCCTCTTCTTTTTCTCCAGCTTGTATTTTTCTTTCATGGATTTTGCAAGAGCTAAATGGCATCCCTTTCTGGCTATAGTCATGGGGTCCTTTCCTTTATAGGGGAGTCGAGAAATATGGTGAATGAGGTGTGCCGTGATGGGAATAGGCTCCTCCAGCTATAGATAGCCATCATGCACCAGGCAGAGCAGCTTCTTGATGATGAAAATGGTGATGGGCACGTGGTGGAAATGTGGTTACCATAATAAGCGCAGCAACTCGGCCTTTTCCCCACCGTGCATCCATTTCCATGTCTCTAACGTTATCACTGCCCTCTCAGTATTCTACTTCATCGAAGTCGTGGTCTCCAGATGAGGGAACTTCTCATGGTCATTGAGGTCCCAGTCTTCAAACTTCATGGTTGGCACATAGCCCAAGTGTGTGCCCTCAAATACAATTCCATCTGGGAGGAGCGAGGTCCCGAGTGAACTCTTCTTTTCATCCAGGTCCTTTGGCACTTTCGTTTTCCCTTTCTACAGAGGGACATACGCGGGCAGTTTTGTTGCCAAGCGCAACAGTTGGATATCCTCCTCCATGTCTTTGTCTTCTTCTTCTACGACGATCATGGCCTACAAGTCTTCTTCTTCCTCATCCGTTTCTATTGTAACTGCTTTCCCCTTCTCTAGCAGGGTTAGTTTGCTGTGTCACGGATTCCTCGGGGACATGAATACTCGACCCATTGCCTGTTTATCCTTCTTGGGAATCAGTGTTCGTCATGATTTGGGGATTTTTATCACAATCTCAGCACCTTCTGGAACATCCTCCACCATTTGGGTCTGTGCAACCTCGCTGGTGGTTACCTCTTCAATTCCCAAACCATCCTTAATGGCAGTCATCATATCTAGGTTGTATTTTGTCTCTCGCGAACTTAGGGGTTCATTTATCGCTCAGTTCTCAATGCTCTATGCTCTTCTCAAGCACTCAATTATCAAATGACTAAGTGTTGTTTGCTAGCTAGCGCTTTGATTTTTATAGTGCCTTTCGAATTCGAATTCGACCATTCCCCCCAATTTCGAGCCATTAATGCTTTCTTGGTGGCAGATTTTCCCAAATCTTGCCCATAACTTGCATCTTAAATGCTCACTGTCTGCTTCACTTGGACTCAAATCGCACATCCCATCATGAATAGTGGCCTCAACGGTCACTTCCTAGCCAATCTGTGCATTAGCGCGGTTGCGGACCCTATGACATTCTGATTCTGTGCACATCTCCAATATCGCGCAACGCCCTAGCAAAATATTTTATAGTCCCGCGCTCCCTTTCAGCTGCTTGGAGTGCTAAGATTATTCTTCCTATAGTTAGTCAGGTGGTCACACCACCCGCGCAGGGCTCCATCCTATCCTCCACCATGGCTCATAGAGAATCCCCATCTTCCATTGTGGTGATCGGCACCACGCACTTTACTACTTTCAATGTGCTACCCTGGTCACTTCGTTCAGTGATATGCAGTCCAAGCCACAATAGCAGACTAACCAGTTCATGATGATAGTCTTCCAACTTGTTAGTACGATTGTAAGCACCTTACCTTACCATTCCTAGTCTTTTGACGAGAAATGCTTCCTTTATTTTGTTTCCAACTTCTTGACCTCCGTGTCCATCAAAGCGCTTTTCTCCTTAGTCGTACCCAATCTTTTTCAAGTTCGCGGAGTCTAAGGTTTCCTCGTCCGATTTCTTCCTAAAGTCCTATATTTTTGTTTCTTGCAGCTGTATGATTTCTTCGTTCTTGTCTATGCAGACTTTCGTATCTACAGTTGTTGTTACACGCAGACTTCGCTTCACATGCTCCATAGGGATTACAGTCGCTGCTTCATACTTCTGCTTCGGAAGTGCTTGCGTTGTCAGAGTTTTACACATGGTCCTATAAGCCCATATAACCACTGGTGGACCCTGTTCAGCACTTCACACACCTTGTTAAAGGCTTCCCCGTGTATGATTTTGGGCATGCTAGGTCTTATCATACTTCGTCATTCGCACACTTGCCTTGCCTTCTTCTACTTGTTGTTCTTGTTTCCTATCGTGAGAGCGATGTGCATTCATGCGAGTTGCATACCATACACCTGTACCCATCTGGAAAGGTGGGCACGCAGGCTGCTTCATCCATCATGCTCAGCTTCCATCATGCCAACTCTCAATACTTCTCTAATGTGTACCCCACTAGCTTGTGGGCGTAGCACGCAGTACCCATTTCAAAGCATCGAACCGCTGCTGTTCTGACACTTCGATTTCAAATTTGTTTAGGAATTCATCCACCACTGTCAACCCATCGTACATAGGCAGATTCCTTACCTCCGTTGTCATGCAACGTAGTGATATTACCATCATGTTGCAATTGAGCATGGTTACCTTATGTAACCAGTTCTGCCATCATTTTGTTTCCTCATCTGAATCTGATGTGTAGGAGCTTTCACACTCCCCCAAAATGCTGCCATCCACTATAAGATTAACCCAATCCTATTCCCGAAGAGTTATCTTGTAGATACAGTCTAGCTCGTCATTACTCTCGTCATCACGCACTGGCTCTGCGTATCGTGATCCTTCCGCAAGGTCTAAAGGTACCACTACGCGTAGTGACTTTTTCTCAAAAATCATTTTGTGCTTCTTCAGGTTTATCACTACGTTCATATCAGTGGCCCAATCTATTCCCAGTAGTACAGGATAGGGACTTCTATCATCGAAAATCTCTATCACTTTGAAATTTGCAGGCGCGCTTGCACCTTTGATGTCTACCATTATTCCCTACAATCTTCCCATCAGTAGGATCTTTTGCTGGTTCACCATGCATAATTGAATAGGGGACCATTGCAATGTCGGCCTACCCATGTGCTCCCATGTCTATTTTGGTAGCACATTTGCATCCGATCCTAGATCCAGAGTTACTTGATCCATTTCATACTCCCCGATTTGCGTAGTCAACCTCATTTCCCTTCCTATTCGTGATGTGTGCTTTTTGAGTTTCTGGACTATGTGTGATTCTCCGGACCTAGCACACCTAGTGATAAGCTCCTGTAGTCCTTTCACCGCCTTGCTATTGCACAGTAGCTTCAAACATGTCTCCAGAAAGGTAGTGATCAGTGAAGGATCCATCTCTGGCTCTAGTTGATCCTTACTGCCTGAAGTGGAGGCCTCCGTGAAGCTCTTCTTAGCTTCCATGAATGTCTCCTTCACACACTCCAAATCGAATTATGGTTACTTTGTAGGAGCCTTGTCAACCCACACAATTTCTTCACGCTGCTTACCTTTGTCATCTCATGTCGTGATACTGCTTTGGATCACGATGTTTACATTTGGGTCCTCTTCACGTGGCTCAGACCTCATCATTTGTAGGTTCTGAGTCGGGGGAGGCTAGAGTATTCCTTTATCGTGCAACCTCACTATCAGTGTAGGGCAGTCCTACATCTTATGATCAAACTGGGTACAATATAAACATGCTTCTCTTGTCGGATTCGTACAATCATGAGCATAATTCCCTAGTCCTCCACTTGTAACAAATCAGTTGTCCGTGACCACTTCTTGGTCCCATTCCACCTCAACCTCATCCGCGCCACTGAAATCTAGTGCGCGCCATCCCTGCATTTGGATCGAGGGCTCACATTTCGATCTACACTCTATAGGCAGGAGTCTAATCCATCATTAGTTCATAACTTCTGCAGGTGCGCTTATCATGGCCTACCAAACTGCAAAAATTACAAAACAACTGTTGGGACGTCATTGTATACTTCTGTAATAGGTGACAATTATTTGTAGCATGCTTTCCTCCTATCTAACAAATCACGCACTATAATGTAGATTCCGCACTCGGCCTTGCTTGTGCCTCTGGTCTTAATGGCATCAACCCTCCTCTCACCAAGTAGTTTGCAAGGACTAGACAATGGTCCTTTTTATGGCCCTAACCTTTGCATTTTATGCACCATACCTCGTCATGCGCTTCTGAGCAAGTTGTCATG
This sequence comes from Pinus taeda, assembly GCA_000404065.3. Taxonomy (NCBI): domain Eukaryota; kingdom Viridiplantae; phylum Streptophyta; class Pinopsida; order Pinales; family Pinaceae; genus Pinus; species Pinus taeda. The sequence goes on from APFE030165992.1 coordinate 49,329, forward strand.
TCCTGTTTCAAACTCTGCATTTCCAAACATAACTTTTGCAGCTGCACCTAGATTTGTTGGACTCCTAGGCCATGATCTTGTATTGGGGTCTTATGTAGTCTCATTGCAATCTCCAAAGCTTCGGCCTGGGTGGATAACCTCTGCTGCAACAGCGTCATCTTTAAATGTGGCGTTATTGACGCTACAAACCATGCGCGTTGTTGTCCATCTGCCAAAAGTCATGATGGCTTCATGAATCATACTCTTTAGTCTCTGATCCAGATCCCATGGGGTCTTGCCTAGAAGCATCGTGATTTCCTTAAACCCAATAATCGATTGTGTCTCTGAATTTGTCCTACTAAATTCCCTCTTCAGCATAGCCTGGATATCTACAACCCTTGCGTTTGGATGATCACTAGAATACTTAATGTACCATGTCAGTGCACGATCCTGCAATGCACTTACCAATGTTTCCTTCTTTATATTTTGATCCACGACTCCTTGTGCTTCCCATATAGCTTTTACCACGAACCAAAATTGGTTTGGGTCTTCATCCCCTACTCCTTTGAACACCAGCAATTTTATTGCGCTCTCCATATTGATCTATGGTGGTGGTGAAGGTGGTGTCAGCAGAGATGGAAGTGACGATGGTGCAACTGGTGGTGGTGTAGGTGGGGTGGTATGCACGGAATTCGTTGCCTTAAATGATTGATCACGTTTCTCAGAGAAACTTTCTTGAGCTCTCCCTCACTTTCTCGCCAAGGCGAAATCAGGTGGCTATTTTCTATCTTCATGCTACATTCATTTCTATAGGTCCTCCCACTTCGTGTAGCCCCAAACATAAATTAATTCACATAACCCACTTTTCACATAATAGAATTTTAATCCAAGTGTTCAAAGATTTGATGTACTTACCTCGCGGTCCCTTGAGGAAGTGTCGTTCTGCCTCACTATAACTAACTGAAGTATCTACCATGAATTCAGTGATAAACCCTCCTATAATTTGATCGAATCAATGGTCCACAGCGTGCATGATCTTATCTTATGATGCTCCTAGTTTGCACCCCAATTCAGAAGTCCACGTAATCGATTGTCGAGCCTACACCTTCTCTAGTTGTCTGCTAGCTTTGTGATCCACTCATACAACTCAGAGGGGAAGGATGCAAAGAAAATTTCATGGATTTCCGTATATAAGTAGCGCTATAACCACTGTTCCTTTGATACTTGTGGATTCCTATTTTCCTGTGTCATGAACTCGTGAATCATTCTATCCAACCACCCTTCAATTTATTTCTTCATCAGATTCCAGTGAGACGACATCAGGCATCCCTTATGTAGATCCCAGTCCCAGCAATGAAAGCATTTGTTGACTTGTTGGGATTTGACCCAAGTTCAGAGGTGATTTTAGCTAAACAAATCCTGGTATTACTGGCCCTTTTGGCAACAGTACACGGAGCGCGGACTGTTGTCTCACCCGAAGTAGTATGGGAGGGTGCTAGAACCAGGCTTCCGCACCTTGGATATGTTTGATGAGTTCCAAGTGGTCCGCGGTTCAACCCTGCATACACGTCCCTATGCACACTTACCCATACCTTGCAGCCAGTGATGCTCCCTTCGCACATCTCTACTCAGGGGTCGAATAATGTTATTGCCCAAGACTTTACTAGTAACCTGATATTAGTTGATTACCTTAGCTTACCTGTTTGTGTAAAGTATACTTAGCAATATAAATCATTCATACAAGTGCGCACAGTAAATAAACAGTATAATTTCAAATGATATCAAACATGTAATTACTCAGAATAGATACACAAAATTGGTAACAAAACCTTTCTTTATTAATCTCTTTTCTCGTTATAGACTCAACTCTATCCTACACACTCAGCTGCAGGGGTCCGCGCACTCAGTTGTGGACTCTACTAGACCTTTATGCACTTAGCTGCAGAACCTTTTCCTACTACTACAACCTAAGACACACTTATGCTCTTCTTCTATGCTTCACTATCTCATTCTATCCATTAGATTATATGATGTCTTTAGAACTTAGAGCCTCACTCTATTTATACAATCCTATGGTCCGCGGACCATGGGTAGGCCGATATTACTTTCAAAAGTTAGGGCAGACAGCCCTATGACTCTAACATACATTTCGCACTCCGCACCTATAATTCGTGGAGTCTTTACAACAATATCAACTCAAAACTTGGACTTTGAGCCCCAAAACATGTTGTGGGGGATTCCATGCCCAACATACCACTTGTCATGTCACCCGACATTAACATAATAAATAATTAGTAAAACAATAAAATTTAAGTTTATGCTTTTACATATATATAACTACATTGTATTAATACTAAAATTTAGTCCATTTAACATATATGATTTAATGTCTTTTACACCATAAGGATATGTAATATCAAAATGAATATTCATTTAATGACAATATTCAATGCCCTGCTGTACACACGGATTATCTTTATGATAATTACAATGTGCATTAGGCTTAACTCTAATTCGGTGTATTTGGCCTTCTGAGCATTGGTGGGAGCAAGACTATGGAGTCTTCCTTCTGCTCTCTAGCTGCCGGCTTCTCCTTGAAAGTATCACCTCCACGACTGTCCTCCATGATATGCATTCATCTGACGGTAGCAAGAAAACTCTTATCACTATTGTCAGCTAGACTATAAGGTATTTTGGTATTATGTCTTTTCGTCTTGCAGAGTAACCTAGTTTCAGCCAAAACTTCATGGTTCATTTTTACCATTTTGTAATGTTTATAATTTTTTTCCCTACACTGTTACATTCTTGACTTGATCATGTGGTTGGCTCTTAGTTTTGCAGTGAATCAACCAGGCATTCCACTGTTTCGAAAGAGATTCTTTATAGCCACAGCCCTGGCCAAGTACTGGTTTTTTTGGGGGTTTTTGTTTGGAACGTCGTTTTAGTTTTAACTTATTTTTAATTCTATTAGTGCATATAAGTAAGCTACTCTCTTGGCTTTCAGGTTGAGAAGGGTTATTTGAGGCTTACATCCTGGAATCCTGATGAGGGTTGCAGATCTATTCTTCTTCCAGCCTTCGGGTATGTGAAAACATACTCTGGGTTCTTTGAAGGCTTCAATGCTTTGAGAAATTGGTTAACAAACCATTCGGCTATGCCGCTCCTGGTTCTTACTTAGTTTATTTCTTGTAAGGGTTTCTATACTTCTGGGGACTCTGTATAAAAAGGCATATGTGGCTATATTTTTAAGTCAAGACATAGAGTCATTGTTCCCAATAACTTGGTATTCTAGGTATGCGGCTAGATTTGATTTTGAGAGTAACCTTAATCTGAACTTGTTTTGATATTAATTGTAAATGTGATGTCTGAAAGTTTCTTTCCCGATGGAGAGTTTTATTATGAAGAATTTATGTACTTTATGGTGTATTTATAAATATATAGCTACTTGATTCGTGAAAATGAAGAGGGTTGTTTATACCCTTGCTCGGACTCCATAATTTCTTCAGAGATATGATTATTCTAGCCAATCTGGCTCTTTCTCCGTCGTTTTTTTCTTGACATAAAGCATTAGTCGTTTTCCATTATTTTTGCTTCCAGGCAGTTTATAAGTTCTATTCTTGTTATTTGGTTTTTTTCTTGTAACTCTGAAAATACTTAGGGTTTCAGCATGCATCCCATCATAGCCATACTTACTATATATGAACCTTTAACATATAATTTGCAACTAGACTTGAAGGATTCTCACCCGAATGAACCTTACTTAATTGAGGTTTCAGTTCTAGGTTCGAATTTCCTAATTTCTATTTAACAAATCAGTTATTTGCATCAAATGATAGTTCTGGTTTTCCTTTCCATTCTCTTAGGCTAAAATTCCTTTTTCTTTGTTCAGAATATGTGTAAAATTATGGTTTGGCCTTAGAACTTAGTTTCTTGTTCTTTACTGGTATTTCTTGCAACAAAGATTTAAAGTGTTAAGAGTTTACTCTGGTTATTCCTTAATATTTATTTATTTGTAGTATTATACATTTCTTAACAGAACTATTAATACTTCTGTTTTAATAAGTTTTAAGATTAATCTAAAAGTTCTTGTTTCAGACTTTTATATTTCACTTAAGGGTATTTGCATTGTAACTCTAAAAGATTTTTCCTTTCAAAACAACTTTGTTATTCATTTCAATAGATTTGCAAACTTTCCCTTAAGGTTTACTAGTTTCTATACATGACTAGAGTACAACTTATAAATTTCTTTTACAAGCTATCATGCCTTAATTGAACTAGTACATGAACTTTCTCCAAAGAGTATACATATATTCAATTCAACAACATAATTAACCTATAGGAACTTATAAGTACTTATCTGGATTCAGTAGTAATTACTGTCTCCTGTTTGAAACCAAAATCAACCAAAGATGCCGAATTTCCTCCCAACCATGAGACTCGCTTTCAGGCCTAAGTCTCCCCCTGAGCTATTACTCACATGTAGGATGATTCCTGTAAGACTATCAGTCTTGTATGTCACAACTATCTATTCTTAACCAAACTTAGCTTTTGGATCAGCATGACATATCAACACAAAACCCTCTCCTTTCTTCATCTCACGTACCAATACGCTTTTGATCCTCTTCCTTGAGAAAAAATATTCAAGGAAGTAGTTAGGGATAGGTAATTGCTTATCCTAATTACTTGACATGTGAGAATTATATGATTTTCATCATCAAAACATTTCCCTCGAGCAGCAGGAGAGATTAACGAGGAGAAAGAAAATGAAAAAATTAAATATAATATCCATTTTTTACTTAATAATAATATTTCAATTATTGGTAAAATCATAAAAATATTGCCGAAATTTTCATCTTTTAAAGCAAAAAAAAATCCGGTTAGACTACGACCATACTGTTTAAATATATTCTTATTTTTCTCGGTACACACACGGAGTTATTGTTGAACCTTACCAATCACATTAAATGCATTATGTAGGGTGTCCGGTGGCTTCTCAATAATTCTCTGAGCTTCTTGAAGAAGCCAGTCACTGACAATCCATAGCCTTCACCTCTTTGTATAAACATCTTTCATTGGAAATGAAATGAACAAGTTTTCAATGTGCAAACGTTGTTTTGGTATCAAAGCCAAATTAATCTTTTAGAGTGTGAGCTTTTTTTTTGTGAGAGATCACTGAGGGTGTGTCACAGAGAAGTCTGTATAGAGTGCATAAAGATTCTGGTGAATGGCACTGACCGAAGGCTGAGACTGTTGCATTGTTGTATATGAGATTTTCGCTGCTACGTAGAGACTGCTGCTTATGACGAGTTTCTCTACTGCGTAGAGATTGCCGAGTGACATTGAGGTGTTCGAGCCATGAGAGGAGGAGCGAGTCATTGTAGATCTCGGTTGTAGTCACTGTGTGACGGAGTCGAAACCACCAGCCATTTCGGTTTGGAGCTCAAAGGATCCTTCCATGGTACAGGTTGTGCGTAATACTTTAATGGTAAAACTATACTCTTTGAATTTTTGTGATGATGATGATGATGGTTAACGTCCGCTGAGACCAAATAATGATCTATCGGACCTAAAAAGACAAATTGTTTATTTTGATTTAAGATTTTATTCCTATGCTCAAAAAGCTTGGAGAGAAGCCTCCTGAGTTCACTATAATTTTGGCATTGTAAAAGGCTAGGAAGGTCAGTATTGTAACAAAGGTTGTGAAATTGAGATCTAATGTGGTTGTAAGAAGGCAACTCTAAGAGGAAGTGGTTTTCATCCTCGATGCTCCTATTCTCACAAATATGGCAGATCCTTTCTATCCATGGCGTTTTAGGAACTGTCCAACGGCCAGTTTCACTATGGAGCTCATGAGAATTCGTTCTAACCTTTGCTATATTAATTTTCTTCTTTGAGCTAGTTAAAACAGAGAGATACTTTTGATCTTC
>APFE030165999.1:2946-43523 GCA_000404065.3 Pinus taeda
GATTTACATGTCCATTAAGTATCCCTCAACGGGGGAAGGGTAGCCCAAGATTTGAACCCAAGACTTCCGGTTCGGTGAGACTTCATTTCCACGGCCCTTGCCGCTTGAGCTACCCCATGTGGACCTATCTCATCTTATTTATAACTCAGTTACTCTTACTTTTATCTTATTAAAAATCAATTAATTCTTAAAACATGAAAAACTAATTAATCAAATTTTAAAGATATAAAAAATAACTAGTGAAGTTTACTTTCCCCTCTACAGTGAATGGTTATGGTATTAACCTAGTAATGGCCGAATATGGCACAAAAATCAATATATTAATAGAAATATTATGTTTTTATTAGAAAATTGTTTATAACTTTTGATTGTAATATGAAGATAGAGTGAGTGCACTCCAACTATCTTCATTTAGTTTCTTTTATTATCGTTTTGTGGAAAATAAAAATTTGGACTATTTTTCATGGTCAGAAAAAATATATATTGGTTCACAATTTTTACTATGCTAATCAACTAACGTATCGTTCTCTTTGACGTCCTTTGCTTTTCTTTCACTTTGTTTGTACTTTTGAAAAGATAAGCTCATCAACTAAGGTATCGTTCTTTCTTAAGTCCTTTTTAAAGATCTTTTTCTATAAAAAGGAAAACGTAAGATGAACATATATCCAACTTCCATTTTATCGTTTTCATAGTTTGGCTCTACATGTAGCGGTGAGCTTTTGTGTAGCTGCATTATCCCTATATATACGATTCATTTGGCCAGTCATTCCACACAGATTTTATTACACAGGTGAAACCTCTTACTCTTTGTTTTTCAATAGCCCGCTCTTATCCCTAAAGGAGTCGCTCTCTCCGCTAAATCCTTTGTGTTTTTGATTTCTATCGAGTTATAAATAGTCGGGGATTTCCTCGCAACGCGCTGGAAATTATATGGTAAAGGAGTTCGAAGGCTAGACCACCTTTCCTTCTAGATATTAGAGGAAGAGAGGTTGGTTAAGAAAATAAAATAAAGGAAATTTTCGGTCAGATGCGTTGAGAGCTGCTAAAGGAAAAACAATTAAAATTAGTGGTAAAGAGAAAATTGACAACTGTGAAAATATATTTTAAGATGTGACATCATTTTACCAATATAGTGATCTATTTCCTCAACGCAGCCTATGTAACACCAGTTGATATGATTGTTGCTCCTTCAAGAATTTGGTGCAGAAGTGGACTCATTCACTTTGAATGAGAGTATGGAGATGGATACAACATAGGTAGAAATTGGTGAAGCCTTCACAGAACTAGAACACGTACAAGTGCGAGTGCACAAGATATCTCTCTTATATTAGAAGAGATATATTAGGGATTGAACTGTGCCTTGATTTGAGTGGGTTTGTGTGGAATCAATTGAATTTGTGCTTTAGCATGAAAAACAGATAGCACAATACATAGCCCTACTCAACGGATAACTTTCGTCCATATACATCATTCTCTTCCTCAGAGGATGGTGGTGCTAGAGAAGCTTCTGCTGCTTTTGACCTTGCCCTTCTTGAATATTTTATTGTGCCGGTGAAACCTCTTACTTCGACATGCCAGGCACGTTCACATTGTCCATGTGGCAAATTTTGTGGGACGTTCTGGCACTTAATCTCCAGCGTACCATTCTAGTTCGATACATTGCTTGAAGGAATTTGCAGATAATCCATTTAGCCAAACTCCAGGACAAAAAAGAGAGTTGAAGGATCATCACCAGTGCCTTCTAGGAGCTGAAGGCGGAGTCCGGGAGAATTTCCAGATAGTAAATGATACTTTGTGAACAATAGGGCCCTACTTCCACGTGAGACTTTCCAACAATGGCCTTGTAGAATAACTCCTGTGCTCGAAATTGGAGTAAATATGAAACTAGATGAGTGCTTGGATTAGATTGGCTCGACACACAGGGAGGAATTTGTTATTTCCATTTTGAGTGATCAGTTGAGTAAAGTGGTGTGAAGTTCATTTGGGTTATGTGAACAATCAAAATTTCCTGTTAGGTAAGTATGAGAAACAACTTCTGCCTAACATTTCCTGTTAGGTAAGTATGCGAAGCAACTTCCGCCGAACCTTTTCCACTTGTCAAATTTCCATTTGGTCGAGGACGGCAAAAATCAAGCTCGCTCATTAGTTGCAGTGAACATTCTTTGGACATCCAAATCCCGTAGTGAAAAACACATTCGGTGTAATTATGATGAAAAGGAAAAGCCACTTCTTCTTATTTTTTAAAATTGTAACAAGAAATAAATTTTGTATTATAAATTTGCATTTGGGGATGCAACCATACAAAAAAGATACAAAAATTGTTGAATCAAGCTACATATGTCCATATTTTCCTCCTTCTTGAATTAAAAAAGAAACTATGCTAAGTTTAGTATGATACTAAAACATTTAAATGTATAGAGCCACCAAAATGTGCCTAATAGCCCACAATATTCAGGTTGCATATCCTACAATCCTTGAACATAAGAGTCATAAGCTTTATGGAGCCCTTCATATCCTTGAGTGGGGGTTATTACATTCAAATCAAGAATATCCTAGATAGCGTGGCTTACAAAGTTATTGGTTGAGGGTCTCGGTTTCTTTTGGTTCAAACTTTGTTGGAGCTCTTCAATTTGTTGACAAAGTCTTCCAATTTCATCTTCTAAACTCTCAGTTTGAGTTTTATGCTCCACCAGTGTCTTCATTGTGGAGTTTAAGCTAGAAACCATTTGATGACATCTTAATTGCAACTAGGTGATATAATCTTGTAGCTATTGCATATGATCTGTAATGTCCCATTTTTCAATTTCCTCTATCGTACATCCATGATGGATTTCCAAGGTATGTGATGGCCAAGCCATAGGAGAAAGCTTACATCATCAAGGGTCCCAAAAGGGTTTTGAGGTAACTTTATGGGTTTCGAAGGCATTCGCTTGGAAAATTCATGATCAGAAGTAGTTCTCCACAAATTGTTTTTGGTTTCGTTGCTTTATGATAATTACTATAAAAGGGGGTTATTATTGAGCATAACTTAATTAATTATGCTTAAGGTGGCATTCCGAGAGGAATATTTGACGAAACACCTTTGCATAATAGCTCATTGGAACCAGAACAAGAATAAATATAGGATGAGATGCTAAGACGTGGCTTCAAGTGGCTAGAGAAAATATGGTAGGCGATTTACCATTTTTCTAGATTAAAAGTGACTTTAATTAGCCACTTAATTAAAAGGGGAAAAATTTATTAAGTGGAAAATAAAGTGACTTAAATAAAATAAAAAGTCACTTAATATAAAGTCAAGGAGGAACTTCTAGAAGAATAATAAAACAATAAAATAAAATACTTCTAGAAAATTGGAGATCTATCTAATGAACCTTTAAAAGGAGGAGGAGGAGATCATTTGTGACATCTTGGTTTTGAATATTTGTCTTTGGTATAGATTGGAAAATTTTGTTTCTTTGCTTTAGTATCCCTAGGACGAAAACCCTTGGGTGATTCAGTGAGAGTGGGAGAGAACCCATCTCTTCTCTTGGTGAATTCATTCAAAATTCACAAGTTATACTCAACAGTTCAGTTATTTTTGGAGGCCTAATATAGTTTGTAGAAAATGTTTTTGGGAGACCATCCTATGAGCCATTTCCAACATTGTATGTACTATTTTTTTTTTAATAAAATAAGGTTGAGTTCTTCTGCATGATTATCTCATTTATTCTTTAGCTGCAGATTATATTTCCAATATTTGTGGTTAATTTTACGGTTCAATCTCTGCAAATTGTTTATTAAATTGACGACATAATTTTTCTGAAGCAATTTTCAATGAAATTTATTATTGGGAGATTACAATGGTATCAGAGTTGTGAAACCTGCTAGAATGACAGTTTCTTATTTGTAGATTAGATCATGGATTAATTTTGAAGCTCGAGCGAGGTTTTCAGGAGAGACTAGGTTTCGGTGATCCTCCATAATCACCCTAGTTAGAATATCAGGAATTTCAGTAGTTCTCTATAGCCACCCTAATCAAATTATTATTTTTCTAGAGTTTATCATTTTGCAGGTGAATTTGAAGAAGCCCCATTATGTGTTGTAGAAGAAATATCTTATTAGAGAGGAAAAATATTATTTTGGCCCAATTATTTATTCAAAGCCAAATTATTTCAAAGGGCTGAGAACTATATTTTATAAAGCTAAATATTTAGCTTGGATGAATTGTCTTTTAAAAGGCCAAGCCTTACATTTTATGAATGCGTGAAAATAATTTTTTTTAAGGGGCCATGGCTTCATTATTGGAGAGGCCATAAAAGGCCAAGTATTTCAAGCTGAGGATTAATTGAAAATTTTGTGAGGACAATTCTTTGTTTTGAAGACCTTGAACTATTATTTTAAATTCCGTATTAAATTTCAAAGGAGAAACTTCACGATTTGAGGGGGCCAAATACCATAGGATTGGAAGATCGATTTTTGGAATATTAATCAAGGGTGAATTCTCTTTCAATTCCATGATCAAATCCTTTACCACATCATTTCAGAGGCTGAAGCATGCACAACAAAGAAGGAGGTCGTGTTGCATTCCAATTAGTGCCAAGGTCGAGTTGGATCATGTAAAAGAGGTTGAAATATTTTTTAACGCAGGATCGATATGCACATTTGTTAGAGGGATTGAGGATTCCATTAAGGGGTCAAATATCATCTTAGGAGAGGTCGAGTTACCTAATCTCTATCTGGACCTAATTCCCTTAATCTCAGGGTCGAGTTTGATAACCCATGAGTTGGGTATCTTATGTGAAAAAGGAATGTGTGTTTTATATTAAGTAAAATCTCCAAGGTATATCAAGAAAGCGAATACCACTATCCCCAATACTGGAGCATTAAAGAAGTTACTTTCTCCTCCAAAACAACTATCTTCCTCTCCAATGTCTGGTAGGAGGAGATAAGGTGAAAAGTCCCTTACATGAGAAATGAGGGTGTATATATAATAAATGGGGTGACCATTCACCTCCCTTGTGACTCTTGGACTACCCTCATGACTGTTTAACTTCTTAGTGACCTTTCAACTTCCTACACGACTTTTTGTATTTCATGGATGACTCTTGGACTTCCACTTTACATTACATTTCTCTAATATTAAATTTACATAATCCACAAATGATGTGGCAAATAATGACTTGTGACCAGACATGACATGACAACGATGACATCAACTACATGATGATGTGGTAGTGCCGAGTCATCCTTCTTGCTTCTTTGTCTTCAATAAAATATGTATCCAATACTTTCTTTTCTTAAGAGATATGCTTTGTACTTCATATCTTCCCTCCAAAGGGTTGTGAATAAGATGGAGTCTTCATGTAGCCCTCATATTTGGTCTTCTATTGTAATATAGTTTTCCTTCATCTTCTTTCCTAATGATCATATTATCTCGTCCACTTCTTAGGTGTCTTCTAGCATGGTATCCTTCTCCATCTCCTTCATCATCATCCTGTCATGAGATAATAGAATGCCTGCGATTGCAATCCACTCATGACAAGACGACGTCAGTCTGATAAATCCCTAGTATAAGATGCTTCATGCAATCACTTGTCAGGGCTAGAACTAGTGACTGGTTAAGTGTCTAACTCAAGTATTGCGCAGTTCCAGAGGCCAAGGTTTGGAGCTAAGGCTTGAGACTACGCAATGCACAATTCAAGATGGCCAGGGTCAAAGAATTGTGTAGTTGAGAGACTCAAGAGATCATACTAGAGGCTTGTGCCTTGAGACTGGGTAGTGTGTAGTTTTGGAGGCCTGGGAAGAGGGATTGCATAGTTGAGGGACTCAAGGGTTCAAGATGGAGGCTTGAGGTTCGAGACTATGCAATGCACAGTTCTGAAGGCATGGGATGAGTGACTGCATCGTTGAGGAACTCAAGAGGTCAAGATTGAGGCTTGAAGTTTCCCAATGCACAATTTAGATAGGAGAACATGTTGGGAGATTACGCAATTGAGGGGTTCAAGGCATCAAGATTGAGGCTTGAGGATTGAAGTTTCCCAATGCGCATTTTTGGAGGGAGAGAGGCCAAGTGATTGCGCAATTGTACAGTTCAAGAGCTCAAGGATGAGGCTTGATGCTTGAGACTACGTAATGCACAGAGAAGGCTGGATGGAGGCAAGGATTGCATAATTCTGGAGCTCAAGGACTGAGACTGGATATTGAGACTGTGTAGTGTGTAGTTCCAAGAGGAAAGGTTAGGGCTTGAGGGTTGAGACTACACAATGCACAGTTCAGGAAAGCTAAGTGAAATCATGTTGTCCAAGAACGAAAGTTTCCAGATAAGGTTAAGTGTGGGATCAACGAGGCTCAAGTGAGTAGAGACAAAACTAGATCGTAATCACACACTTGGAATAGTCGATGACACAACATTTATCACTAAAAAACAATAACAACATGATGCCCTCCATGCGACAACAATGTAACATACCTCTCGAAGTGCAACACAAAAGATACATTTTGCGATGAAAGTGATGACACTTGTGCGATAATGCATGAAACTTTGGGAATTAGTGTAAAACACATCTACATGACTAGTAGGACTCATAAACATAAGAGTTACCCCTTGAAACAAACCAAAACTCCTCTTTACATGATAATCAACATTTCCCATGCCAAAGATGACATTTTATATATAAAGAGAAAAGTGCGAATGACACTTGCAATATGCGAACGAAAGTGAAAAAATATATGCCAAAGCCAAGATAACATGAAAAAGAAACTAATTAAGATGAAAGCAAGTTAAGGAGACAATAAAAAACATGAAAGTGACACTCGCAAAATTGAAGGCACGCAAAAGCGACAATTTGGAAAATTCACCAAACACAAAAGTACAATCACAACCAAAAGAGAGAGACTATCAATGAAAGTGCGCATTGACTATTGACATGGGTTGATCATTGCACAAGAACATACAAGCTTGCGTAAAATAGTATTCTCATGAACTTGTTGCAGACTAAGCATGTGTGAGCGACTTTGACACTTATAATCCAAGTGGGAGCTCAAAGACTTAACAAGGCATCAACCAACCAAGAAGTGACTACAGAATGATCGATCGAAAAATCCTCAATAGGTTTCAAAATTTAAGTGTATAATTTTTTTTGGAGGGTGTTTGTCACAACGACAACAGGTTGTAAACTTCTAAGTTGAGTGTATATTGAAGAAAGCTTTAAATATATCAGTAGTGTTATTGCTACATGTTATTTGGGTTGGAATATAAGGGCAACTCAAGACTATGTGATCCGAATTGGATCATCATATTGTTTTTCATCCATCTCAATGCATTTGGAGTGGAAAAAGTGGAGGAATCAGCTCACGGGACTATTTTTACCAGCGGGACCTAGTTTGGTGAAACGAGGTCTAAAACCTTCCAAGAATGTTTTGGGGAATCAAACAACGTTATATGTGGCACATTTATATGCTATTATACACACAAAGAGCTTTCCAACAATGCAAGAATCACGTCAATCAGAGTTCATATGCAAAAGTTATGCCACTTAGAAGTCGACCTTCCTATTTTCACACCTATAGTTCAGGAGGATGCCTCGTCAACCCCCATTATTCATGGAAAAGGGGCTAGGCACGTGTTTGTGATATAAAAGACACTATAAGAGTCTATTTTGTAACTCTATTTAAGAGTTAATTTAGTGAAAATTAACCACTAGTAGGCTATTGAGCTATGTTATAACTGGGCCACTAGGAGGAAGAGGCATTCCATTCTTTCGGGAGAATTTTGTTCCATAGTTGAGCAAAGATAACCAGGAGAGATAGGAGGTAGAGCACACAGAGAGGATTTGTGCACTGTAGTATTCCACGAGCCACATGCATTACTTCTTTGTCTCTGTAGTCATATTTCTAGACAGAGAAAGAAAGCGAAGCGACCTCACCTTCTAGCTGAGTTTTATCTTGAAAGGGTTTCCCAAAGAGCATATCTTGTGTATTATGTGTGTGTGAGCTTATTTTATCGTTCGCTACTTTTCTTCTTAATTTAATTTTACATGCATGCACTAATTATAGTTAATTTTACAGATCTAGAAATTAAATAAAATTGTAACAGTGTAGAATCTCATATTTTAAATATAATATTATCATATCTGTTGTGAGGAGCTGTTCAGTGGAATATCCACGACAATTTATGGATCATTTGGTATCAGAGCAGGTTTCTTTGGGTATTTTTTTGGAGGTTTCAAGGATCTAGATTGGCGAGGCCGAAAATCTTAAAACCATTATCATGGGCGACAAATCTGTAAGCAAACCTCATGGTCCTATAGAGGTGAGGTTTTTGCGGCTTGAAGAACAAGTCGTGGATATAACCGCAATTTCAACCTCCTCATGGCGACCCTAAGTAATAAGCTTGGGATATTTGGAGAAGAAGGGGGTTCAAATGTAGAGGAAAAATCAGAAGGGGGATTGGGAGATCGGGAAGATGCAGATAACCAGCCAAAGAGAGAACCCGGAAAAGATCAACCCAGTTTGAGTGTCATGAACCAATCCCTATTTAAAGTGAAAGCAAAAGTTGATATCAAGCCATACCATGATGATATCAACGTTTTAAAGATGAACCATTCGTTGCAACAACTGTAAGTTTATTTCAAGGTCCATTAGATTGAGGAAGGGAAGAATATCTCATTCGTGCAACTGAAATTGGAAGGCCATGCACTGACTTGGTGGGAGAGCCACAAGGAAACCCTGAGGTTGGAGGGAGAACCTCTAATGACTAAGTGGGAGGATTTCAAACCCTCATTAAGTCACAATTTAATCACATTGGGTACGTGAAATACCAGTGGATATGATGGCATTACTTAAGGAAAAAGTCGAGCCAAAGCGTGCAAGAGTACACCACAAAATCCAGAAAGATGGATATAATGTTGGGTATCTCTCCAAAGAACCCGGATGTACTTCTCAAGTATTTGAGGGGTCTACACCACCATATGCATGAGCAAGTGATGTTTTTCAAGCCCAAAACGATGGGCAAAGCTTGTTTATAGGCACAGTACCTGGAGAACATAGGCATGAAAAGAGTGCAATCAAGTGGATCGAAGCAAACGGAGCAACAAGACGCTTATAAGGACGGGAAGAAGAAGCAAAACGGGGGAAAAGAGAAAAAGATGATAGCCACAACACACCAGTTGCAAAGATAATATCGACCACTGCAACCACTACAATATTGATGGCCATATAGAGGAGAAGTGCTGGAAGTTGCATTCAAAGCTAAATCGGAAGAACAAGAAGAAAGATAATAAGAAGAATAATCTCATGGCCACTAATTCAAGCAACCAAGTTGAAAGCTGCTTAGACTTGGATGAGAAGATCGCCTGTACATCAATGTAAAGGGAGGTGAATTTGAGTAGCCTTCAACAACAGGAAGATAAATAAATGACCAAACTCTTCCATGTAAAGATATAGGTCAAGAAGACGAAGATTGATGCCCTGTTTGACTCAGGATTGCAGGAAAATCTCATTGCAACAGATCTAGTTAAGAAGTTGGGGTTGGAAATTCATGATCATCCAAACCCATATCCATTAGGATGGGTACATAAGGATGCAAAGCTAAAGGTAACAAAATGATGCATAATTAGATTTGTTATCAGCGTTGATTTTATTGATGAAGTAGATCTGGCTGTGGTTCCCCTTGATGTATGTGGAGTCATGTTTGGGAGTCCATACATGTACATGTGTGATGCAATATTGATGAGGAGAGCTAACTAATACCAGCTCATCAAGGATGGAAAATCGTTCATCATCAACACACATAAAGGCAAGTCGAAAATTTCACTGGTAAGTGCCAACCAAGGCAAGAAATTGATCAGTTCCAGCAAGAAGTATGTTTTATTGTTTTTAAGAGAAAGTCAGTCTGTAGAGGAGTCAATAAGAGGCAAGGCATCCCTAGAGGGGTGTACTAAGAAACAAAAACAAAAATTGGAGGAGTTGTTACAGGCATACAAGGATGTGTTCAAAGATCCTAAAGGGTTATCCCCAAGAGAGAAGTGGAGCATGAGATCTATCTATTTCCAGACTCCCCATTGCTAAATATTGGGCTGTATAGGCAGTCTGTTATAGAAGCAAGTGATGTGAATAAACAATTGCAGTAGATGTTGGAACAAGGTGTCATTCAACTGAGTAGACCACCAAGTGGGTCACCCATCATCATTGTGCCAAAGAAGGATGTGACTTGGCAAATGTGTATAGATTACAGGGCGTTGAATAAAATCATGTTGAAGAATAGATACCCCTTGCCCAAGATAGATGATCTTCCAGATCAGTTGCAACAAACAAAATATTTCACCAAGATGGACTTGAAGTTTGGATATCACCAGGTTCGAGTCAAAGAAGAAGATGCATGTAAGACTACCTTCAAAACCAGGCAAGGTTTATATGAGTGGTTAGTTATGCCATTTGGCCTATGTAATGCACTAGCTACATTTATGAGATTAATGAATGATGTAATGCACCCTTTTATAGATTTATTTGTTATTGTCTATTTGGATGATATACTAGTATATAGTGCTACTAGGGAGGAGCATATTTCACATTTGACACGTGCTAGAAACATTGAAGAAGCCCCAACTGCTAGAAATCTCAAGAAGTGTGATTTTGCGCAACATTCCTTGGTGTATTTGGGATATGTTATTGGGGGAGCTGTCTTGATGCAAGGAGGATGGCCCATTTGCTACCATTCTGAAGTATTTCATGGGGAAATTCTTAACTACCCTACCTATGATAAGGAGCTCTATGCCATGGTGCAAGCTGTGAAGAAGTGGAAGCAATATCTGATGGGAAAGGAGACAATAATTCACACAGATCACCAGCTGTTGTAGTACTTGTAGGCCCAAAATAAGTTATAACGGGCCATGCACTACAAGTGGATGGGGTTTTTACAACAATTTCATTTGGTGATCAAGTATAAGGGTAGCACAAGCAAGTTGGCCGATATGCTTTCAAGGCCACCCATATCAAATGGGGACTCTTATGCACATGGATCCATTCACCCATGATGCATACATAGAGGCTTATTCAGAAGATGAGAACTTCAAGGAGGTGTATCAACAGTTGTAGAGTTAGAGTCATGTGCACGATGGCGACAACATTGTTGACTACCATATCCAGGATGGCTTACTCTACAAGTTGGATAAGCTATGTGTTCCTAAAGGTGAGTGTTTCAGCTGATTAAACAGGTTGACACCTCTAAGATTGCATGGAACTTTGGTGTAGGGAAGACCATGGCTAACTTGCAGAGGTATGTGTATTGGCCCAAGATGCAAGAGAAGGTAGCTAGGTTCATAAGAGGATGTATGCTTTGTAGTACCAGCAAGCCTAGCAACAGGAAACAAGTTCTGTATCATCCCTTACCTATACCTACTCGTCCTTGGGAAAGAATTTCCATGGAATTTGTGGGAGGTTTACCAACAACGAGGAAGGGATATGACTACTTGTTCGTGTTAGTTGATAGGTTCAAAAAGATGTGTGTTCTGATGCCTTGTAAAAATACCATCAACGTACAAGAAGCAACAAATTTGTTCTTTGGACAAGTCTAGGTACACTTTCGGATACCAAGGAGCATCATTTTAGACAAGGATACAAGATTTCTCAGTGCATTTTGGACTACATTGTGGGAGAATATTGACACAAAGTTGAAGAGATCTACAACATTCCATCCATAGACAGATGAGCAGATAGAAGTAGTCAACAGGACTTTGGTGCAACTTTTGAGGGGTTACAACCAGAAGCATTTTGAAGACCTGGGATGAAAATTTGGTATATATACAACATTCTTATGTCCACACTGCTACAGGAAGGTCCCCATTTGAAACTTGTTTTGGATATTTTCCACCTTCACCTTTGGATATTTCATATGGGCATCAAGGAGGAGTGAAGGAAGACACTACATGAGATGCTTTAAGGACTGAAAAATTTATAGAGAAGATTAGGTAGATCCATCTACAAGTACATGAAACACTGCAGAAGTCAGGTGAAGTATAAAGCCAAGCATGATTAACACAAAACAAAGAAATCATTCAAGGTGGGAAACAAAGTATGACCACAGTTGAAGAAGGAGAGGCTGCAACGGTCTCGTGAGAAAATCAAGGCTCTAAGGTATGGCCCCTTTGAGATACTGGAAAAGGTGGCTAATAATGCCTATCGACTCAGTTCACCATATATGCACATTTACTTAGTTGTGAATGTAGAGAATTTGAATCTCTATGAGCCTTCCATGCTAGATCAGGAAGAGGAACATGTCCTACCTTCTGTGGAGGATTTGGCACCAGATACTCAGGTAGAGTTGGTAGAAGATACAGTTTTACAGAAGAGGTCCAAAACTACAAGACAAGGGAAACAAGACCTTCGGTAGATTGGGTTGAAGGGAAAACTTCCAGACAAAGCTAAATGGTACACTAGAGAGAACGTAGAGGAAAAATTTCCTCACCTCATTTAGTAAAAGCTTTACGGGATCAAAAGCCTCCTAAAATGGAGAGGTGTGATTTGAATTAGATCACTATATCGTTTTTCATCCATCTTGATGCATTTGGAGTGGAAAAAATGGAGGAATCAACTCACGGGACTGTTTTTACTGGTGGGACCCAGTTTGGCAAAACAGGGTCTGAAACCTTCCAGGAGTGTTTTGGGGCATCAAACGATGTTTTTTGGGGGTAAAAATTTTCCACTCAAGTGCATCACTTTTTCATGCTATTCTACACACAAAGATATTTCCAATGGTGCAAGAATCACGTCAACCAGAGTACGTATGCGAAAGTTATTCCACTCAGAAGTTGACCTTCTCGTTTTCACACCTATAATTTGGGAGGACGTCGCGTCAGCTCCCATTATTCATGGAAAAGGGGCTAGCCACGTGTTTGTGATGTAAAAGACTCTAGAAGAGTATATTTTGTAGCTCTAGTTAAGAGTGGATGTATTCAAACTTAACCACTTGTAGGCTATCGGGCTGTGTTATAATCGGGCAACTAGGAGGAAGAGGCATTCCATTCTTTCGAGAGCATTTTTCTCCATAGATGAGCAAAGTTAGTTAGGAGAGATAGGAGGCAGAGCACAAAAAGAGGATTTGTGCACTATACCAGCCCATAGGCCACAAACATTACTTCTTTATCTCTGCAACCATATTTCCAAACAGAGAAAGAGAGCGAAGCAACCTCACCTTCCAGTTGGGTTTTCTCCCGAAAGGGTTTCCCAAAGAGCATATATTTTGTATTATGTGTGTGTGAGCTTATTTTTTCGTTCTCTAATTTTCTTCTTGATTTACTTTTACATGCATTCACTATTTACAGTTAATTTTATAGATCTAGAAATTAAATAAAACTGTAATAGTGTAGAATCTCAGATTTTAAATATAATATTATCAGATCTATTGTGAGGAGCTATCCAGTGGAATATCCACGACAATTTATAGATCACTATGTGAGAGAACATTATGTTTCTGTATTTGTCTTACATTATCTCGAGTCAAGGGCTTATATCTACCCCGATGCCAACTAAGAGGACATCTTTGTGATCAACATTAAGTGTGATATACTCCTTGAGGTTAAGAGTGATTTTTGTATTGTTAATATGTGCTTCTAAGCTAGATTTCGGTTTGTTTAAGGTACATAAGGGACATGGATGGACCACTAAGAAATTGGAGTAGATTAGCCAAAGGCCAACATAAATTGGATGATTCATTGAGGTAGTTCGTAGTCCTTAGTGTTGAACCTCTCGTAAGAAGAAACTCAACGAGGAAAATTTAGGAATGGCTCAGATTTGGGAAGGATGAGGAGTTGAAGAAAAAGAAGTCTCCAGAAATCCAAAAGAAGAGCATAAATAAAATGGGAAGAGAGCATATTTTCTTCACATGTTAAGGATAATGGACACTAGATCATATTTGTAAAGTTAAAGGGGAAAAAGAAGCAGACGAGACTGCAAAAGTTGAAGCAAAGCAAGAAATAAAAAGGAGCTTAATTCAACTGGTTGTGGAGAGGGTTGAAGAGTCCATGGATGGACTAGAGTCACATGAGGAACACTCTAGCTTGCATGATCAGGAGGAGTTCTTCTAAACCTTCTGATAAGGATTCTTCTTTTATAGTTGATTCCATTGATTTTCACAAGGATACCTTTGAGCATCATGAATAGCTATGTGGAGATGAGTAGCACAAGGATACTCATCCATGTTTAATGGATGAGTATGATGAGCAACATATTGTCTCCATGAGTGAAGAAGATCGAGGAGGAAACATTCAGGATGATGAGTTACCAGCGATGATATAGGATGGAAAGAACACAAAAGAGCATGAAGCAGATGAGGAGGTTGTGGATGATGAACCATCCTTGGAGAGCCAATTGAAGGCTCAAGTTGGATACATGGTGGAGGTGTTTTAGCATCCATATTTTGGGTCCATATTTTGATGAGGTGCAAATAAATGTAGAGGCATCCAACAGAGCTGCAACTCGTTTAGTCAGTAGCTGCTAGGAGAAGATTGAGCATTTTAGGATAGATATTACCGATCTGATGGCATTAAAGTAGAATATTTAGATAGTGTGAGGCACCATCTTGCAACAAAACAATAAAATTGAGGAGCTTAGAATGAAGTGTGCCGAGTCAACAGATAAGTTGTCTAGCATTGAGGGCTAGCTAAGGTTCCAAGCATGGAAACAAGAGTAGTATACTTTGGAGGTTCAGAGCAGCCCTCTTTAGGAGTACATCAATAGGGATTGCAACATTGTTTTCCCACATTTTTCGATTCGAGAGAAAGGGGAAAGGTTTTTCGGATGAATTTTATTGGTGGAGTCGTATGCCATGAGCACAAAGAAACTTGAGCATAGTGGATATGTACCTTGTGCTAGTGAACATGCTTACGATCCTTCCCATGAGATGGATTGGCGAGAGATCATGAGTTGGTTGGTACACTATTGATGGGGCATCATTCGTAGTTCAGGGCATAGTACAATAGGGGCCATCAGATACTACATGTTCTAGTTGGCAATCAGATGTGGATGAACAATTCATCAATGTTCTAGTGGTGCCAACCTAACATCATCTTCGCGGGGTTGACTTTGGTCGATGCTAAGGATTAGATTGGAGAGAGGTGATGAGTTGGTATTCTATCAGTGGAGTAGCATTTATTTCCAAAGATAGAGCAAGGTTAAAACCATGGGATATGGGCGAAGATGATTGGCTAGGGTGGCACTGGGATCCAAGCAGATCTATTAATAGCATGGTGAGGCAGAGATTTTTTTGGGATCCAAGTATTAAGGGATCCATGCATGATTGGATGATGCATAGGCACATGACACAATGGTTTGTATGGGATCTTGGTATTGGTATACAATTACCTCTATAGTGGTTAGATACAGATTTCTTGAAGGCAATCAATTTTGGGGTGGAAGGAGTTGTAATGTCCCCATTTTCAGTTTCCTCTGTAGTATAGCCAGGATGGATTTCTAGGGTATGTGATGGCTAGGCCACATGAGCAATATTACATCATTAGGGGTTTGAAGAAGGGTTTTTATGTAATTTTATGGGATCCGATGACGTTCGCTTGGAAAATTAATCATCAGAAGCAATTCCCATAGCTTGTTTTTGGTTTTGTTGCTTTCTGGTAATTCCCGTAAAACAAGGTTATTATTGAGTATAAATAAAATAATTAAGCTTAAGGTGGCAGTCTAGGAAGAATATTTGATAGAACACCTTAGTGTAATAGCTTGTTGGAACCGAAACAAGAAGACCTATAGGATGAGATGATAGCATGTGACTTCTAGTGGCTAGAGAAAATATGGTGGCAATTTAACATTTTCCCTGATTAAAAGTGACTTTGATTAGTCACTTAATTAAAAGGGGAAAAGAAAAAAAGTGACTTAAATAAATAAATAGTCACTTAATATGAAGTCAAGGAGAAAATTCTAGAATAATAATAAAATAATAAAATAAAATACTTCTAGAGATTAGAGATCTATTTATTGGGCCTTTAAACAGAGGAGGAGGAGATCATTTGGGACATCTTGGTTTTGAATATTTGTCTTTGGTATAGATTGGAGAATTTAGTTCACTATTTTAATAGCCATAGGACAAAAACCCTCAGGTGATTTAGTGAGGGTGGGTGAGAACCCATCTCCTCCCTTGGTGAATTCATTCAGAATTCATAGGTTGTACTCAACATTTTAGTTATTTTGGAGGCTTGATATAGTTTATAGTAGATATTTTTGGGAGGCCTTCCTCTAAGCCATTTCCAACATTATATGTACTATTTTACTTAATAAAATAAGGTTGATTTATTCTGCATGATTATCTCATTTATTCTTTAGTTTCAGATTATATTTCCAGTATTTTGTTGTTAATTTTATAGTTCAATCTGTGCAAACTATTTATTAAATTGACAACATAATTTTATGAAGCAATTTTCAGTGAATTTTTTTTTTGGGATATTACATGATCTTCCATATCTTGCAGAGTAAATTCTCCTATCCTTCATAATTTTTCCATCGAAGTCCCAATGTTTAAGCCAATCCAAACGTGCACTGACACCCCAAATCTCCCTCGAGTGAATACATAGGTATGCCAAATTGTACCATCCTTTTATTGCCCATCCCACACTTCTTGAATATCCTAGATTACTTCCCAACATGGCCTTCTACCCTTAGAATCCCTCCTGGAGGAAACAACAAACTTACGACCTTTGGTGAGGGGATTTTTTTTTTTTTTTTTTTGTTACTCCAACTTTTCCCTCCTAGACTATCATGATTTTTAGTAATTTTGTAGAACCTACATATACATCCCCTTTTAAGAATAAATGATCAAATGTCACATGAATAACATAGCTCATCACTTGATATCCAAACTTGTTATGAAATCCCTCAACCCTACATGACATCCATCCTCTTAGCGATACAAACACAATAATAGTTGTCTTAGTCGCTGAATTTGCCCAATTTATTTCTAAATTAAAATATTCCCATAAGGTCTTGAATTGTTTCAACTATTGAGATTGAGGCTATGCACTACATGTTTTTTCATCTCTCCACCACATGAGAAGATATGACATAAAAAATTCAATCAAATTGTTTATAGTGTAAAGGATAGGGAGAGGAGGTGCATGCCATCCCCCCCATGCTCTGTCAGTAAACCCAGGTGACATCACCCTTTATAATTCCATAATCTCCCATGTGTACCAATAACTCGACACCGACATGATCAACCAAGGAAGCCTCCCTTTGAAATAAGAGAGAGTCCCTCAAACCTTTTGCATGCGAAGACCACCTTGTCTTGGACACTTGTTGCACAATTTTCCTATTCCTTATGCCACTTATCATATTGATCAAGGGATTGGGTGGTAGCTCACCTACTCATTAAAGGGTTCCAATGACATTATCAGTTCCCAAATTTTCCAATCTATCTAAATCTTAGTTATCCTGCCTTAGGATCTGGATGATAGCATATTTAAATTAATTTTTTGGAAGGAGTTTGGTTCTTTTGAGAATAATGTTCAATTTCATATCCACCAAGTTTGTACCCATGCATAGATGACAAATTAAATTTCTAGAGTCCCCTACTATAATTAATTTGTTGATATTAAGTGCTTTATTATTTATGGCGATTCTTGAACTCCATGCAAAAGAAATTTCAACATGTCCTATGGAGATCAATTGCCACTATTACACTAGATATAACTATTTCATAAATGTCACAAACAAGCCAGTTACAGCTTGTCTTTGGAGACTTGAACACATGATAGTAGGGGAAACAAATTGTTTACCAAACCACTTGAGCTAAAATCCTCTTACAATTTTATATTAATTAATTAAAATTTATTATATATAATTTATGTTGAAAGATTTTAATGTTTTTTTTATATAATTTAAATATTTTATTTATTTTTAATATAATATTTTTAATTTAAAATATTATATGATAAAATAAAAATTTATTATAAATATACATTTTTTAAACATTAATTGAATTTTTTTTCCTCTAATAAAAATAATTCATGTATTTTGGGAGGCAAGAGCAGGAGGGGTTATATTTCACCGGAATGAAAAAAAGGAGATTCAATATGCTTACTGATTGGGGATCTCATCTAACAACTAGACTGAATTCTTAGCCTCGTGGAAGGGATTATACTTGGCAATATCTTGTAACATTTGACAGTTAATGGTGTTTGGAGATTTGATGATCGTCATTCAACAAGTTTGTAAAATCAAAGAGGATCCTACTAAAACTCAATCCTCCATCCTACATAGACTCAGTTCGCAAATTGCACAGTTTGAGAAAGTTTAATTCTTTCACATAAAGAGGTATCTAAACTCAGAGGCAAAATGTCTATCAAATCCGAGTGTCTCCCTTAAATGATGATCAATAATGGAAACAACATAGTTATTAAACTTATTCCATGATATTCTCAATTTCTATTCAAAATTAAGGGTAATTAAATAGAATTAATGGTGGATTGGAAAGGTGGGTTTTCTAATGCATATATGTCAGATTCCACCAAGGAATGTCAAACATGCTTACTATCTCTCATATTCTCTGGTGGCCTCTTCATTTATTCGAAGGTTGGATTCATGCTCCCACTTGGTCTCTTCTTGCAATAAGAGCAACACCAGAGGACATGTGGTCATTGTCTCAATCCATTATTAAATCGAGATGGACTAAGAGTGATCGCTCTCTCAATCTTGAGATGAAACATACATGCTTGTGTGGTTCGACCTTAATGGAATTTGTTGCACGTTATAGAGTTATTAACTTAGTGACATAACACTTTGTTTGACGACTGTAGGGGAATGATCATCTTATGGGAAACTCCATGGAAAATGACATGCTCAGGGAATTTGGATTGCATGCTTATAAAAAGAAGTTGTCTGGTGTTGTTCCTATAGGAACATTGGTTTGGTATGCTATTTATCCTAAAGTAGGGAAGGTTAGGGGTGTAGAGAATCACATAGAGCACCATTCCACTATTAAGAAGGATGAATTTCAAATTCAATTGGCTTAGTTGATGACATCAATGGAATTCATTATGTCTCTACTCTCCAGGTAAGGGGAAATGTTATTGGTAGAATATCTTGCACACGTTATGCTCTTAAATTAGAGAATTAGTTTGATGTAGTTGAATCTGGACAAATTGTAGGTATATTTTGAAAGGTTAAACCTCAAGTTGGAAAGCATGGCTCTCCCATTTGGAATAATGACAATGGAGCAAACATGGAAGATACTGAAGAAGGAAAAGGGTTGCTGTATGTGACATCAATTCAACAGGAGATGACAACCGAGGAAGTAAATGAGGATTTTTCTTCTTCCCTCCACAACCCAGGCCTGAAAATGCTGAGATCGAAATCATCCCTGCCCCTAGGGTGAATATTGATGAATAACTTTTCTTTCAGTTTCATCTCATGTTATGCAAATATCTAGTCATATTATGAGTTTTAGATAAATATATAAGTAAAGTCGACTTAGAATAGTAGTTTAGACATTTCTG
Source organism: Pinus taeda (assembly GCA_000404065.3). Lineage (NCBI taxonomy): Eukaryota > Viridiplantae > Streptophyta > Pinopsida > Pinales > Pinaceae > Pinus > Pinus taeda. The sequence goes on from APFE030165999.1 coordinate 22,419, forward strand.
AATTAAGAAGATGAATAAATTTTTAGAACTTATAAAAAATTCTGACCTTCAAATAAAATTTACTCAATAGAAAATCCATAACCATTTCTTAAAAAAAAATTAATTCATAAATTTTAATTACATTAAAAACACATACCTAAATAAAAAAACATCACACTTCCTTTTACATATAATACCTAAACAAAAAAGCATCACACTTCCTTTTACATATAATACCTAAACAAAAAAAGCAAACAAAAAAGCATCACACTTCCTTTTACATATAATACCTAAACAAAAAAGCAGACACTTCCTTTTACATAAAATATTACAATAAGATGATTTCATGTAATTATAATAATAATATTACAATAAGATGATTTCATGTAATTATAATAATAATATTACAATAAGATGATTTCATATAATTATAATTATAATATTACAATAAGATGATTTCATGTAATTATAATTATAATATTACAATAAAATGGTTTCATGTAATTATAAATAATTATATAAAGATATATACAACAATATATTCCATCTCATTATGAATAATTATTAAATTTAATTCTGGATAAAGATAAATGTTTATAATGGTTTAAACCTAAATTTTATTATGAAACATAAAAAGAAATCATTCAAATAAATTTAGTTATAAACCAATAAAGCAAGTATCAATGAATGAAAACATATAAAGAAAATTATATATAACTGAATGAAAACAAATAAAGAAAATTATATATAACTGAATCATTCGGGAACAGTTACTTTGGAATCTTGTTGAATGTGGTGTATGTACGCTTCCATCTCCAATAAATATAAGTTGCTTTAACTCAACATAGTCCGTACAGATTCCCCTAGCCAGTGATATAAAGACATAAAAAGGCACTTTGTACTACATAAGTATTTTGTAGTTTTTAATTTATTGTCTTTATTAGCAATATATAAGTTTGATTTTGTTATGTCCCTGTGTAGTGATATTTAGTATTTATGTAGTCATATTATTTTGTATTTATTAATTTCTCTTTAATTTGTTGTTTTTATTAACCATACATCATTTTTTTTGTTTTTATGTTTTGTTATTCTCTAAGAGAGTTGTCTATAGTCCAATTTTTTGGAGTTCGTGGAAAAATTTGAGGTGAAATCATGATTTTTGTTATTTAAACTAGTTTTTTGATTGTATATATGGATTTAGCACCATGAAAAATCCCTAGACCACTTTTATTGTGCAAGGTTTACCCATCAAACTTGTGATTTCAATGAAATCTTGGAAAAATTAGACTGGGAAAATCCACTTGAAAAACTTCCAAAAAATCACACTAAAAACAACTCCTTTTCTAAGAGTAACATAGACCCACCATCACCAAAGCTACAAACCCTGAAACTGAGGTCATTACCCATTTTGTGGGAATGTCCTCTAAAATTTTAGCATTAAGTTTATTTGCCGAGAGATCCAGAGAAGTGACAACTGAGAGGATGTATTTATAAGCCCTCTCCTGACCCTTGATCATCAGGCCTGCACTGATCAACATAGAAGTTGTTGAAGAGAGATGTAATCCTGTCATGCCAGACAAATTTGGGGCATTAAATGCTCGTTTAGCTGCAAGATCGATAACACACGCGCTTATTTTTTATTTATCTAGGCAGTAGTCTATAACGCGACTTTTTGAAAGCCTTTCCGGCTGATTTTTCCAGTCAAAATTTGGTAGCAATTCATTGGAATCCCAAGTTTGATAGCTAGTTTCTGCACAATCAATGGCTCCCAGGGGTTTTTCAGGGCGCTGAATCCAAATATGCAGTTAAAAAACCATTTTAACTGCTAAAAATCAAGATTTAACCTCATTTCTTCCGCCGGATTCCGTCACCGGAATCTTCAAAAAGTCGCATTATAGACAACTCCTTTATCTAGTTACCCAGCGTGCGTGTGTTATCGGGCTATGGAACTTGCAGCTAAGCGGGCATTTAATACCCTATGGCAAACTTGTTAGCCCTTGCCGACAAATTTCCGAGCTACCATGAAATAGTACCTCCAAATCCAACTGTGGACATGTTGAGGTATTTTAAGTTTTTCAATAGACCCATCTCTATAGGAATAGGTAGGCCAGTAAAATTGTTGAAACTAGCATCCAAATTCTCAAAATCATCCAGTTTAACATTGCTGCAGGGCTCAAGACACTACTCAAAGTGTAATTATGAAAATCCACAGCAACGACACCGCGGGTGTGGTTGTCATAGAAGACACCATCCCAGTTGCAACAACTATATGAAACATTCCAAGAAGCCAAACGCCTCGTAGGATCATGCAAACCACTCTCGAAAGCTAAGAGAGATTGCATTTCTCGATTCGAAGAATCGACTATGTAAGAAATCTTGGTGAAAATGCAGGAAACAATTATGCAATAAGTGAATATCTGATGAAGAAATTCTAGAAACTTTTTCCCATGATACCAGTCACCTGTCCTCGCTGCATCAAGCATGTGTATTCTGTGGTCGATTTCGAAATTCCATGGATCTCTCTTAAATGTCAGAACTGTTTGTTAATACGACATCGAAGTTTTTATATGCATATCCACATCGAAATCGAAGGTGAGTGAAAATTGAAAAGAAGACATGCATAGTATTCAAGATCAGGCGAAATGACTGGATCTTATAGTAGCTGAACGACATTAAAAATATTATAGCTTGGACATCGAGGCGAGTCAAAAATATCATAGCATGGACATCGAAGGTGAGTCAAAAGTAAGAACGAGAGTCACATAGTATTGCGTCCACAGTATGAAGCAGTTGATATCAGACCTACTCTTATCTTGGTTGCAGATTCAAACATTTGATGCTGCAAATACTAATCAATTGAAACCCATTAAATTTACAATGAGAGTCTAATTTATTTGAATTCTTAATGCAATCACTTAGTTTTGCTTATGGGGATGATGCGTTGGTGATATGAGATGTGAGACATTTTGATCTGACATATTTGAGTGGTTCCAGAAGACGAAGAAGTCTTCTCGAATAAAAAATAGGAAATCAGAATCAAATTGTTTCCCTGTAAATACTTGGTTTGATGAGGAATGCAAAATGGCAAGGAGAACTATGAAAAACCCAGACAAGGAGAAGATGAATATAAACAAATTTTAAAAGAGAAAAAAAATGAGTTCATGCAAACAACCTGAGAAGAGTTAATATATCTAGGCAAGAGTAACCCAAAGATTTTTGGCAGGAGCTTCAACCAAGGAAGAAGCAAATAAAAAATAATATTACAACCAATCAATGGTTTAACTATGCAAGACAACTCTATGAGAAAGAATCATAGGTTGAGCCTCCTCCCACGATCAACTCAACAACAAAGCTATTTACGTTACAGAAGGTGTAGATTGGAATTGAGAAGATGAAAAAGGGAAAGGAAAAGGACTTGGTTGAACTTCAAGTAGAGTATCCAAAATAAGGAATGAGCATTCTTGCACTGAACATCATGGAAATAATCAACAACATCATTCGACAAGGATTCCCAAGAGACTTAAGAACTAGCCTAGCAATACCTCTTTTTAAAACTGGAGACATTAATAATCCTTCCAACTATAGAACCATTATGATCAATCATTTGTTTGCAAAGCATTTTGGCAGTGTGGTAGAAAATAAAATTAGTAAGTGGGCATAAGAAAAAGAAAAGAGGGCAAAAGGGCAAGCGGGTTTTAGGCCTAAGCATTCTACGGTGGATCATGGTATCATGCTAAGACACATTATTGAAAAGGTTTGGAGAGACAAAGAAGTATTTTGCTGCTTTGTTGACTTCAAAAAGGGATTTGAAACAATCCCTAGAGATAAGATGTGGCGTAGAATGGAAGAACTTGAAATTCATTTGCATTATAGAGTTGCTGTCCATAGGATCTATGAAGAGGTGAAATTCAAAATTAGAACTTTAGCACACATTTCACAAATGTTTAGAAGTGACATTGGAGTCAAACAAGACTACTTGTTATCCCCTACTCTTTTTGGTTTGTATATTAATAAACTGAAAGAGTGGCTAAATCTGCAAGGGGGGATGGTGTTCAATTGGGGGAGTTTGTGATAAAGCTTCGTTTATATGCTGATGACCTTGTATTGATTGCTAAATTGGCCCATGGATTGCAGATGCATTTATATGCCCTTGATTAGTTTTGTAGAGCAATGAGGGTGCAAGTCAATACTAGCAAGACCAAAATAATGATTTATCTAATAAAAAGAAGTGAAGCGAGCATACATTCTTCTTTGAAGGAAACATTCTTGAAGAAGTAAATGAGTACAAGTACCTCGAGATTGATTTCAACAACAAGTTTAATTGGAAACACTTCAAAAATAAGATAATTTTAGGAAGGTGGAAAGCATTATCTCAAAATAGATGCATAGAGGTAGAGTTATGGGATTGGAAAAAGATTAAAATGCTTTTTAGACTCCCATTTTATCTAGTGATGCTACATGGGTGTGAATTATGGGCTAGCAACACCCCCATTTCAAAATGGAGACAAATTAAGAAAATAAAAAAACGCTTGATCATGAGCAAGTTCAAAATAAAAATTTTGGTTCCTTATGAGATAATGTTGAGTGAAACATGAGCAACTCCCATCTACACAATTGCAATGGTGCGTCTCATAACATATCTAAAAAAAATTGAGCAAATGGGTGTAGGTAGATGGCCTAATGAAGGCATGAATTAAAGAAAGAAAACATGCATGACACAAAACTACATATGTATGCAAAAATGGAATATTTACCTCAACGCTTGTCCCACAAATAGCAAGGAGCTAAAGAATTTTGTTATGAAGAAGGTCTGTAAGCATATATGGGGAAAAGAGTTGGGTAGAAAGAAGTACTATGTTGAGGAATTCAACCCCACTTGTGATCTCCACAAAAAATAGTACATTTGAGATAACATTCCGTGTAGGGAAAATGTTCTTATTGCTCAATTAAGAACTAACTCGCTTGTCCCACAAATAGCAAGGAGCTAAGGAATTTTGTTATGAAGAAGTTCTGTAAATGTATATGGGGAAAGAGTTGGGTAGAAAGAAGTACTATGCTAAGGAATTCAACCCCACTTGTGATCTCCACCAAAAATAGTACATTTGAGCTAGAGGGAAAATGTTCTTATTACTCAATTAAGAACTAACTCGCATCAACTTCCGTGTGAAAGAGGATGGTGGAAAATACCTAAAGAAGTTTGGGAAGAACATATTTGTACATTTTGCATATCTAGGGTAGTGGAATAAAAAAAACATTTCATTTTGGAATGTGATGCTTTCAGAGACATTAGGGACAATTATGGAAATATGTTAGCATCGGTTCCTTCGCATTGTCTTTTCAAAAAGGAGACTATTAAAAGGTTGGATCAACACATCATCAATTTGAATAAGAAAATGATTGAATTGCAAAATGTGAAAAACAGACAGGCTTGTGGCGCTATATACTATTATTAGTCTCGTGGACATTAAAATATCAGTTCATTACTTTTTTATTAGATCGCATTTTCAACGACATTCTAACCATACAACAATTTAACATGGAAGGTGAAATTTCAGAATTTAGCATGGACGATATTCTTAGAGAGTATAGCCTCAAATTTATACATGTAAATTTCAACGAGGTAGAAAATCGCTCCAACCAAAAAATAGGAATGTTTTCCTTGCCATTAGTTTTATTCAAGTGCAAGTGTGTTATTTTTTTATTAGTTTTTCATATAACATGTTTAAAAATTGTAGCTTCACATTTGTAGAATAGTGGGCAAGAAGTTGGTCAAATTTCATGGCAAGAGCTAACCAACCTGCCATAGGGCATTAAATGCCTCGTTTGCTGCATGCTCGATAACCCGATAACACACCGCCATTATTTTTTATTTATCTAGTCACCGTGCGCATGTGTTATCGAGCTATCGAGCATGCAGCTAACCAAGCATTTAATGCCCTATGGCAGGCTGGTTAGCTCTTGCCAAATTTCATCGACCCTCATAAAGTTTCATAAAGAAGAAAAAGACCCTTCAAATATCTTTGAAATATGGTAAACCCAAACCCTAAAAAATTCCCAATGTGATAAGGAATCTTAGGAATCTTTGTAGGCAAAGTTGACACTCACAAAAATATCACAGTGACTTCAAGATTCCCATCATGATTTTCGGGCTCCATAATTGGAGTGTCGACATTTCACTTTGTTGGAGGCGAAATAAATTAAAAATAAAAGTTTAAAAGACAATGGGTGAGTATCTACATATGGCATACGACAAGGAGGCCAAAATTTATTGTGGAAAAGGAAGCCAAAATTTATTGTGGACTAATTTTTTTTGTTGGTTATAATTTGAAAATATTTAATTTATTAAAAATAAATAAATAATAATTAATAATATTGAGAATTAAATTATCTAGTTAGATTTCAAATTTTTGTGGTATTTGTTTAAAAAATATGGTATTTACAGTATAGTTTGAATTTTGTGGATGTTTCAAATTTTAATTGGGATTTATTTTTCGATTTTTTAAACTTATATGGTTGTTACTATAATTTCTATTTCTACATATAAAGTAAAATTATGTTGTTAGATCTAAGACTTTTGTGATCCATAATGTATATAGATGTCTTTCAGATTAATCACATAATCATGAATTGATCGACGTTTCGAACCAACTAATGTGGTCCATTCTCACGACAAGGTGAAGATATTTGCAAATTTATGGGATTAAAGGAACTGCTATGAATGTTACTGTAATTTTTAATTTTTACGTATAAAGGACATAGTTATATTAATTATCAAAATTTAGATTGAGTTAAAGAAAAACATCGTTAATTCTAATTACTAAATTTAAATATTATCTATTTTTAATTAACTCCCTTAGTTATTTGCTAGGTTATCATAACTCGTGTTTTGAGTATTAGCCACTTAGGGGCATTTAAGTCATCACCTAGGGATCACCTAGGGTTCTTTTAAGATATATATATATTTTAAGCAAATATTGTATTATCTCAAAATATCATAAAACCATAGTATAATAGTTAGCCAATCATCTCAAAATATTATTAAGTAGGTGGTCTCAATTTTCCTAGTGGGAAACCAGATATTTTTGACCACCTATCAATAGAGTAGCTTGACCAAAATTCCAAAAGTTTTAACATCTCTAACATGACGAAAGTATACACTAAAGTGTTGTAAAACAAAAATCTACTAGCTAGCATGCAATATATCAAGTGTTTGAGGAGTTGCTAAGTGTCATATCTTTGGCACTAGAACCAAGTGGAGCATGAGTTGTGAGATCACATTGAAGAAGGGACTCTATATGAGCTAGTTGTGCATCCATTCTTTCTAGGCAAGTCCGTTGACTTATCTAATCTTGTTTAACATCTTCCAAACCTGCAAATATATTATACCTATATTCTTGTTTATTCTTTAGGACCCTACCTGACAAGGCTTTCAATTGCTAATACAGGGTTACAACATTAAGGTATTGCTTCCTTCTTCCCTTGGTATGCCTAGGGTCAAGAACCCAAGTAGAGATATCCTATAGGATCTTAGAGTTTGAGACAACTTGTTTGCATCTAGAAACATGAAATTCTAATTGATGAATTTTAGTTCAAGTTTATGGGAAAATAACTAAGTGATAGGTGTTTGCAGCATCCCGTTCCTGCTACTTGGCACATGTGTGACCCTAAGGGCCATAGTCACTCCCTCCACTCCTATTGCGCATTAATTGGCGCTACATGTTTAATAGGGAAATATGACACCAAAAAAATGTAACACCCTCCTCTAACATTTACCCAAGCTAACCAGTCCACTAAGGTAAACATGTAATGAAGAGTTATTGTGATGTGATTCAAATACCCATGTATAGTTAAGGAAGTGGAACCGACAAAACAAAACCAATCTGACCTTTCTCAAGAGCACATAACCTTCACGAGACAACCAACCCTTTTAGGTGCCCAACCCCTTAGACAACTTGTACTTTTACTAATCTAGACCCTCAGTTGCTCTCATGATAAGTCATGCATGCAACTGAGATCCTCTAGTCGCTCCCATAATAAGGCTTTCATGTGACTGTGACAATTTTTAGGCAGTTCTGAGTCAATGACCCCAGATTCTGTGCCACTTTTTCAGGGCTAGGTGTCAGGCCTCTGCCCAAAACTTCATGAAACATCCAAAAAAGATAAATAAAAATGAATTAAAAATACTAATGCAAACATTGGTAAAAATACTTAACCTAACCCCTACTAGCCATGACAAGAATTTCGTCAAACATATCATCAACATGTAATCTACAGGTCATAACAACATATCTGAGCATAGGGGTTTCATCCTTATCTGAGAATCATCAAGAATAATTGATGCCTTATCACAATAACTACATCATCATTTATTAGGTCATATATTCATTCACATTTCTTGTACTAATCAAATCATGATGAGAGCCATAACCAAAGTCTACCATGAACATGCTTATAACCAACATATAACCAACATAATAACAATAGTAGAACAACCATAAAAGCCACATATTAATAAGTAAATTTACACATGAAATACCAAAGGAAAATGAGTTCTTATTAATGTATGCATAAGCTAACCAAGTCAGCGACTTCCATGAAACACCCAACCATAGACTGCATTGAACCAAATCTTTCTTTCAACCAATCACCCCCATGCCATATTCCAAGCATGAATGTGGGACTCACAAAAAAACCAGTCAAGGGTTCCTCAGGATTTACCATATATCCATAAGGGATTCCTAGGCTCGAAGCCCTCATCAGTACAACCATTCTTTACCGCAATCCCACCGGATCACTGGGCCCTAAACAAGCATAGATGCCTCCAGATATGTCCACCTAAACCATGAGGAATTTGTTTGTATCCACCTCTCGGCTTTATCGTGTATCCTAGCATTACTGGTTAAGCGATTCCTAGGCCTACAAGGGTACCACCCTCTAGGATTTTCCATGTATCCTGCCATTACCGGTCAAGGGATTCCTAGGGCCAATCAAGGGAACTCACAACCAGGATTTACCATATATCCCCTTATGATTAATCCTGAGACCACCCCACTCAGTTTTGAATCCATCCAAAAATCTAGATCAACCAAAACAAGAGAACCCCATCACACCATGGATATTCGAAAATGGAAAGGCAAGGCTAACAACCACTGTCCACTTAGTAAAAAGCATGCCAATGATAACAAGAGAATCAAATACACACCTGCGTGTACCATGCATTCCAAAAATAACAAGGAAGTCATACATGCAACTCAATACTTGCAAGTAATTGCACTATTTCTGCTTGATCCAATTCTTCCTTGCTTGATCTTGGCTTCCATTTTCTTTCTTGTCCTGCCTTTGCCTTCCTTCCTCCAATTCTAGAGTGCTCCAAGTATACTCTAAGTGTGCAAGAGTATGAGAGGGTAGAGAGAATAGAGTGAAAGATCCAAAACTAAACTGACAAAAGTCTATGAACTAATCCTTAGAAGCCTTTTTGTTAATGAGGCCTCTAGTTTCTTCAATTTCCATTATTTTTCCTTCGTTTTCCTCTTCACATGCAACTTGTGACCTTTCACCTTCCTTTTCTCCTAATTTCCATTATTTTCATAAATGAAATGCCAATTAATGCCACTTTGCCTTTCCAAATCCTTTGCCATTTCTTTGCCAATTTCCCCTTAGCTATAATAAACTAAATGAACACCCATACTAGGATGTTTTTCCCAACATTCAACTTCAAATATGTGTCCCATGACATTGGTCTTTTTTTTACCTTTATTAACTTTATTACATGGATTTTTTTGACCAAGGTTGTTACAGAATCCTCCCCCTTCAGGGAAAACTGTCCTTGGTGTTCAATGACACCTATAACCAGAAAGACCGTTGAAAAGTAGAACATACTGCCCATGGAGCTTTATAACACATTTTATTGTAGTATTTACAATGACATCCTACTAAAAACATGACAACATACCACTTACTGGAGCTTTATAACACAACTCATTATGATATTTACAATATCAACCATATATATATTTCAATAAACAAATAACCATATTGTCTATGGATCTTTATAAAGCCAGCTCAATACAATATTTACAATAATATACACATATACATATGAACATTTTCTCAACCAAAAAATAAAGGACATGAAGCCCGTATCAGTAACAAGGGAATCCTAGAGGCTCACACCTCCACCCTCCAAGTAGTATAAGGATTCACCTCCTTTCTAGGAAGTCTAGAATCCACTACCAAAGTCAAAAGTATGCAACTAATGTATAACACTACAATCCTGCACCACTTGTCCTCTCAGTTAACAATTACCGACTCATTGTTTTAGGGCACACTCCCAATGTGCATATGATTCCATTTGGAAATGCTAATGATGAAAACAAATCCATCCCCGTTCCCTTCTATGCTACACAGTCCCTCGGGCAATTCAATCACCCCCTTCCGTGCAGTCACTCACCTTTCAAGTTCCTCGACATCACCTTTCCCAGGTGATCCATCCCTTGGAAAGGTTTCCTTGCACTGAAAGATACAAAAACCAAGGCATATCCCTACCTCAAAACCATCATACCGATCATAGCATACTCATGGAAATCAATGGACACTCTTGGGTACCAGTGTCCCACAATGGACCTACTCTTGAGGTGCCTTACCAACATAGTACTGCTTGTTCCAATTCCTTTCACTAACACTTATAATGGTTGCAATCAGTTTCAACCACCAAACTAGGCATTTTCCATGCTTTCCTGTATCAAGCACATAATTTCCATTAGACTCAAAACGAATTGAAATAAATTCAAATCATACCTCATTGGTGGTCCATCAATAAGGTACGCCTACAATTTTGTTCACTTCATGTTACAACAAGTCAAAATAGTTGTTTGATCCAATCATCATGTATAAACATATCACATATGATTAGCTCAAAACACAACCATCATAAATCAAAATCATAGATCACATGTAACCATCACAAATCAGAGATAAATCACATACATAATTAATACATAAATAAAATACTGATACTTATCCGTCAAATAATTCTTTGCTTCTGCCTTTTTTCTTTCCATGTACACAACAAATCGGTTGCCACACCTAGTGCCTTTGCTTCTCTTCAATCACGTACACATACACATAGTTTATACCACACGCATACAACACATACACCTACACCTGGTGTACAACATGACACATACACCTATACCCAATTTATAACACCACACAATACATACACCTATACCTGATGTACAACACCACACAATACATACATCTACACTCGGTGTACAATACACCACAATAAATATATGTTCACATAGTACAACAAAACAAATACGCATTTCACGATATCACAACTACACAATACAAATACATAGTACCGCATGTATAGAACATAACATCTATGACATGCACACACCATATGTACACAACACAACATGTAGGACATGCACACAATACCACATGTGCACAACACAACATGTATGACATGCACACAATACCACATGTACAACATGTATGACATGCACACAATACCACTTGTACAACATGTACATAGTACCACCTGTACACAACACCACTTGCACATTGTGTACACACCACCACCGGAACAACATGTACACAATACCACATGCACAACATGTACACAAAACCCCACACACACAACACCTTATGTACAACATGTACATAGCATCACATGTACACCACTATATGTAAAACATGCACACAACACTCTATGTACACAATATCGCGTATGCAACTTGCACACAACATTATATGTACATAATATCACATATGCAACATGCACACAATACCATAGGTACATAATACCACATATGCTACATGTACACAACACCAGTATTCCACATCCTAAGACCAAACTGTCCTTATCAAGCAACCTTGCTTTTAGTTCCTTTTCACTATCCATGCTTGTCCTAGCATGTTGCATATCACATTGCCTTTATTCTGCTGATGTATCCTTCAATATTACCTGTCATAACATAAACATAGACATAGTATAAACACCTAATATCAAATCATATCCACAAGATACTAACCTCATATATCTTTCAGGATTACTCTTCCCACTGGATTCCTCATAAACTAGGAACTACTTCATGCCATTCACCTGCATAAGCAATCATTCCTCCACAAGAATGATCCCTGAGAACCCTGTTGGACATCAATAGACATATGTACATATATACATTGAAACATCAACAAAAAACAATCATGACCACTAGTAACCCTGTCAGACAACAACATCCATACATATATACATAGAAATATCAACATAAAATAATCATGACCACTGACACAGTTAGACAACGACATATATACATATAAACATTAGCAAAAAAAGTTATGATCCTTGATTACCCTGTCACACAACAACATGTATACATACATATATATACATATAAACATCATCATAATCATGATCATAACATAATTCCCATACATCATAAGGTCAAGGTTAAGAGAACTCCCTTTATTTAAGCTCAACATTGAGAACAACAATTCCCAACATAGCCAAGGCATCTGATGCCTCAATCCATTTACTTTACCTTTCTAGTTACCTTTCTCATAATTGTCCTGCCATCATCCATTTACACCAATAGACCCAATTAATCCAACTGGTTGTCATTTTCTTGCCTTCAAATGCCGTTATACATGCACCAACTTCATCCGAGTCTCATATTACCTATTTGGTTTCATCAAATCTCCCCGAGCTCCATTAACTTCCTTCTTTCCTACCCAATTCCCAAGACCCTGAAAACACAAAAGGCAAGAACAAGAAACAAACAAGAAGAAAACCATGAAAACCAATAGAAATACAACATCAAAAATAAAGTGGCAAGGCATTGCACCAAACACAATCAAAACCCATATTCAAGCTCAAAGAAATAAAAAAACACCTAAGGCACAAAACTAGCAATAAACACCATGACTCAATCCCATGGGTTCCTAATGCTTCCAAGGGAAATCTCAACCCTGGACTTCTTCAAGATTTCATGGAAGTCTCTTTTGCTATGCAATCCCCTGCATCATACTTCCATAAACACATAATTGTTACTGCATTAATAAATATAACAATACACTAGTTACCATACCTTGCTGTGTCAAGCATACTACCTTGTAGCTGAACACATCCATGCCATCTCTCAAAGAATTCCAATTCCTTGATGAATCCATCTATAACTGAAAACCATTTATTATACCTATCAAATACATGTTCATGAATATAGCACATATCCACATAATGTCAAACAAAATTAAGGTTAAGAAGACTTCCTATATTCATGAAAAGCACTCCTTCGTTTGAAACTGTGGTCTCCAAACATAGCTAAAGGAATTCCCACCCAATTATTTTCTTTTTACCTTTTACCTTGCTGCAATTAAGTTTTATTAATTTCTATCACATCACCCAATTGTTAGTTATATAAATGAATCAACTGTTACCTTGTGATGCTAATACCAAGCATGTTTCCCAGCAACCATTCACACATGTCACTCACATCATCCAAAGATCAAAACATCAAGTCTATAAATTTGAAATCAACCTTTACCAAAACTAACAGCCATGTCATAATTTGCAATCAACTCACAATCATAGTCATAATACTACCACTAGCACCCACTTACACTCAAGCACATATCAGCTGTCTCAACACATAATGTGTTAGTGCCATCATCTTAAAACAAGATCATTCCTTTAATAAATCGTAAAGACACATACTCATGTCATGCAATTAATAAAACATTCAAACAACAGATAGACAACAGAATAGACACCAAACACTCAAATGCCAAATGGACAACATAATCAAACTCATACCTTAATGTATCCAAGGGGAGGCTATCACATCTACATAAGTCAGTCTAGATTAGTATGACACAATATCACAAGTATATTGACTCATACCTAAATACCATGACCATAATTGTTTTCATAGGCCAATCCAGGTTAGCATGATACATGTAACATCAAGATACTACGTGCAATGACCATAATAATCATTTATATGGCCACAATGCATATAACAACAAGGTACTATCCTTCATGACTAACCGACACATATACATATGATCAAACTGATTAAATAACATCTATCAGACATGTAATCACAACAACCATAGACTAACATATATGTACATAACCTTAATGCTTATAACAACCATTAACCAAAATACCTGCATGCCCAAAATATAAACCTATATGACAATCTGCTCTTACCTCGAGTTTCAGTGCTGCAATCTCGCTTTGATGATATACATATCCTACTGTATCTCATCCAATACATTAGCATCATAACATCCAAAAACATCATGATGACACAAAATACATACAATGACCTCACAATGCATATCTTACCTACTATACATGCATAACTATAACCATGGCAATGCATGCATAACAACATATAGACATTGACATGCATAACAAATGCATATACAACCGACATGCATTCATGACAAACACATCCCAACAACAACATCATCAAATTATACATGCCAACAAAGCTGTAACATTGACTATGACCATGCATAAATAACAAGCACATATACATCATACATGCATGCATGACAACTACATTCTGCCCATCTAGTCCAAGGGTTTAACCATGCTATGATACCACTCTATAACACCTTCCTCCACATTTACCCAAGCTAACCGGTCCACTAGGGTAAAGATGTGACAAATAATTACTATGATGTGATTCAAATCCCTATGTACAATTAAGGAAGTGGAACAGACAAAACAAAACCAATCTGACCTTTCTCAGCAGCTACAAAACCTTTAGGAGACAACCAACCTTTCCAGGTGCCCAACCCCAGAGACAACTTGTCATTTAGACCCCCATTCACTCTCATGAGAATCCATGCATGTGACTAAGACCCTCCAATCACTCCCACAACAAGGCATGGACGCGACTATGCCTTTTTCGGGCAGTTCTTAGCCAACGACCCTAGATTATGTCCCACTTTTTCAGGGCTAGGTCTCAGGCCTCTACCCAAAACTTCCTGAAACATCCATAAATGATAAATAACAATGAATTAAAGCTACTAATGAAAACATTTGTAAAGGACTTGAGCTGACCCCTACTAGCCATGGTATACATTTCGTCAAACATATCACTAACATGTAATCTACATGTCATAACCACATATTTGAGCATAGGGGTCTCATACTTATCTCAGAATCGTTAAGAAGAATTGATGTCTTATCACAATAGCTTCATTATCATATATTAGGTCATATATTCATTCACATTTCTTATACTAATCAAACCATGATGAGAGCCATAACTAAATTCTATCATGAAGCATGTTTATAACCAACATATAACCAACATAATAACAATAGTATAACAACCATAAAAACCACATATTAACAAGTACATTTGCACATGAAATACCAAAGGAAAATGAGTTCTTAGTAATGTATGCATAAGCCAACCAAGTGAAGGAATTCCACGAACCACCTGACCATAGATTGAGCTAAACAAAAATTTTCTTTCAGCTAATCACCCCCATGCCATATTCCAAGAATGAATATGGGACTCACAACAAAACCAATCAAATCTTCCTCATGCTTTACCGTATACCCATCAAGGGATCCCTAGGCTTGAAACCCTCATCAATACAACCAGGATTTATTGCAATCTCACCGGATCACTAGGCCCTAAATAAGCATGGATGCCTCCGAACCTCTCCACCTAAACCATGGGGAATTTTTCCATCTCCAACTCTTAGCTTTACCGTTTATCCCACCATTACTGGTCAAGTGATTCCTAGGCCCAATCAAGGTTACTCACAACCAGGCTTTACTTTATATCCCACCAAGGGAATTCCTAGGCCTTATGATTAATCCTGAGACCACCCCACTCAACTTTGAATCCATCTGACAATCCAACTAAACCAAAACAAGAGAACTCCATCACACCATGACTATATGGAAATCGAAATGAAAGGTTGAAACCACTGTTACACCTGGCAAAACCCATGCCAATGACAACAAGAGGACCAAATACACACATGCATGTACCTACATGCCAAAACTAGCAAGGAAATCATACATGCAACTTGATACCTACAAGTAACCCCATTTTAGCCACTTGATCCAACTCTTCCTTGCTTGATCTTGGCTTCCTTTTGCTTTCTTGTCCTTCCTTTGCCTTCCTTCGTCCAATGCTAGAGTGGTCCAATAATACTCTAAGTGTGCAAGAGTATGAGAGAGTAGAGAGGATATAGTGAAAGCTACAAAACTAAACTGACAAAAGTCTATGAATTGATCTTTAGAAGCCATTGTATTAATGAGGCCTCTATTTTCTTCAATTTCCATGATTTTTCCTTCATTTTCCTTCTCACATGCAACCTGTGACCTTTCACCTTCCTTTTCTCCTAAGTTCCATTATTTTCATAAATAAAATGTCAATTAATTTGTGATTAAGTTCCATTATTTTCATGATCAAAGTCGGAGTACCCTAATATTGGTCAAAGACCCCACAATGTGATGGCATGCCAATACATCATTGATTCATTATTAAAAAAAATATATTAAAGGAATCTCATGATGTTAAGTAAAAATTTTGGAGGGTATCAAACAATTAAAAGCGTGAGGCATTTTAAGCCTATGAGGGAGTTTTAATTTTAATTAAATAACTATTTAAACTCGTAAAGACAAATGACTTCATTTGGGCTCCACATTTAAAATTCGAATTTATTTTAATTTAAGGATTTTCATGTCAGCTACCCTTCTTATGAGCTCCTCAAATACTGTATAAAGCCATGTGTTAACCCTTCTTTAGATATGATTATTGATCCATATCCTATCAAGCGAACTTTTCTCTATAATTTTTGGCCTAGTACAGATAGCATCCATCTGAAGAGAAGGTACAATTTTTAAGGGTTATGTTTTTTGTTTGGGATTAAGGGTGTTGTATATTATAGGTCAAGGGTCTCTTGTTTGAATTTTTGAAGCTTGAAGGAGAACAGTTGTTTGAATTTAAATCTACTTCCAAATCTTAGATTTATCTTTTCCGGGAGTTGTGAAGAATTCAAGAAATCTGAGGCATCTTACGCATCAACGAAAAATACTTGTTTGAAGAATAGATCCCCAAGCACTTCACGCATTGGTACAATGTGATGAAAATTTCTAAGGGAAACATTTTACTGTTGAAGATCAATGTAGGAAGGTTCCTATCATAGGAAGATAGAGGGTTGTGCTAAGAATTGTGGCATAAAAGAATGATCATAACCCTCAAATCTAATAATCATTCGTGCCCTAATCTCTATAGTTTTGGAGGACAAAATCTTGGCAATAAGTTGGGAAAAATCATTTTTAATTTCCAAGTGCAGAAAACATATCTTATGGTGTGGATCTACTAAACGCAGAAGTATTCTCCTTATCCAACATTCATGACAAATATCTATATAGTTTCTTGAGTAGAAAATCTTGCTGGAATTATACAATCCTTCGTTCCCTTAAGGACTAATCTAAAACATTTGCTAGGCACCTGTATACATGAATCTATGACTTTTATGGAGAAGGTTGGCTCTGTGTTATGGAAAATATATCAAGCACATAACTTACAGACCTCTTTAAGGCAGACCTGAAGAAGAATTCACATCCTTTAAACCTCTCTAGCAAGATTATCATTCACTTATGAATAATTTCTTGTTATTTTAAACCTCCTCAAGAAGCCTCATTTGCACACTTCACTAAATATTTTCCTATCTACTCAAGCTAGTAGCAGCCAACATTGGTTGAGGAAATTTCATACATATATTGAAAAGTATTCATTAATGTATTTGAAGGGTTCACAAGGTTGTTTTTAAAGTTGATTCTTGCCTACAAATGGCAGCATTCATCTATCTATTGAGGGTCTATTGCACAAGTTGATATCACTATTTTTTGTGCCCTTTTTAATGCATATCAATCAGAAACAATATTTGTGACAAGGGAAGTTCCTTCCTGTAGTAAAATAATTTGAATTAGAAGTGAGAGCAAGTTGTTCGGTTTTTTATTGTGACATGTATTGTCATCAATATCCTTGAATATTCAAGAATGATTATCTAAGCATTTTGGATGGTTATCTTCAAAGGTCAAGTCATTTCAGTGGCATTACATTATATCTAAGGGTGGATCAAATCATTGATTGACATCCACAATAGAACTACATGTTCAAGTCATTACCATCTCAATTAGCATCGACAAAACCTTGATAGCTCAAATGCATCTTCATATAGGAAGAATCATCAAGATTTGAGTAAAGAAGATCTACAAGGATTAGGTTCTATAGGAATATTAGTGATCCTTCATCTTCGAGAAAATTCTTTAGCAAAGGTTAGCAATCAGAATTGAGTTTGCATCAACATTCTAGACGGAATGATTGACTCGAATTAGGGGAATTTTTAGGTCGAAAACGGGTCTCCTAAGGAAATTATAAATTAATAGTGGAAATAATAAAATAATATTACATTACATCAACAAATGTTAGAGGGAAAAAATAAAAAACTATTTTTTCAACTCATATTTTCAACTTATCTCCCTATGGGTTTAGTCAAATTTTGAGCGGCAACACTTGCTGGCTGAAAAAATTTATTCTTCATCCAAGGAGTACCCATGTTGCATACTTTTGATGGACCTGCTACACAAAAAATGAGAAATACATGAAAAAACGTGATTGCAATGACATTTTTCATGTATTTCTCATTTTTTGTGTAGCAGTGTCCATCGAAAGTATGCAACATGGGTACTCCTTGGATGAGGAATTAAATTTTACATCCAACGAGTACTCCCACTCAAAATTTGAGTAAAAAAATTAGGGAGATAAGTTGAAAATACGAGTTGAAAAAGTTGTTTTATTATTTTATTATTTTTCAATCTTTTTATTTTTTTAGGCAAAAAATGGTGAATCATCACCCATGGGTGACATCATCATCTTGAATCCTATTGGCTCTTATAAAGTTTATTTTGGTTGTACATTTTTCTTAGGAGGCCCATTTTAGACCTCAAAATTCCCCTAATGACATGTGTAGTGAAGTTATCTTGCTATAATTAACTAGATACTTGTCAATAATTAGTTAGGGTTGTTGCTTAGTAGTGCAAAACTTGTGTTGAGTATGTGCACTACAAAGAAGCTTGGCATTGAAGCATGAGTCAAAATTTCATAACTAGATGTGTAGAGAATTTTTGTTGACAAGGAGTAGAAATAAGACAAAGTTGTTTGATGCAAATACATAATTGATTGAAGCTAAGGTTTGATGTGCAATTTTAGCATAAACATATTTTGTATTTGTAGGCTTTAACCACGTACAAAAACTACTTGCATACAAATTCTAAGAACAAAAAATAAACAATGCGAGAACATAACACATAAAACACATATACACATAGATTTTCCTCTCGATCCCAAAACTAGGACTACCAGTGTGATTTTTCATTATGTTCCTTTCAATGTTACAATACATATTTATACATGCCAAAGCATCCAATACCATGGACCAAAAACCATCATGCCCGAAACCATGGACCAAAAATCGTCAAGTCCAAATCCATGTGTGAAAACCATGCACAAAACCATAGGTAGGTCTGCCCAACCTAATATAAGGTCCAAAAAAAAATTCCCCATGGTGCTGCCCCAGACACTATAGAGGGGGGCTACCCACCCCCCTCAAACCCCCTGTGACCCCCTGCTGCGCAATCGGTGCAACGAAAGGGGCGGCTCTGCCCCCCCTCTAACCCCCCGGTTAACTATGTCGGCTAGTCATGGAAAGAATATAACACAACCCAACATTCTCCCACTTGTTGTTTTCTTTCCACAAGGGGCCACAGGAGAGCTTAGTCATTTATCCAGCCCTGCAACGCCCATTGTTTCTCTACACCAACATAACTTCTCAGAGCTCACAGATTTTGTCAATGCATCTGCAGTATTCTTCATAGTGTCCACCTTTACCAGCAACACCTCTTTGTCTTCTATCATATCCCTCACAAAGTGATACTGAACATCAATGTGTTTTGTCTTTAAATGGTAAGCAGGGTTCTTTGCTAAGAAGATTTCACTTTGTCTGTCACAGTCTATCCTTATAGCTCCCTATACTAACCCCATACTTGAACACAATCTTTGCAACCAAACTGCTTCCTTGCTTGCATGAGTGGCTACCATGTATTCTACCTTTCTAGTTGAAAGTGCCACTACAGACTGTCTCTTACTCATCCAACTGAATGCACCTCCAAATTGGTTAAACACATACCCACTTGTAGATCTTCTCTGATCTAGATCTCCAAGCCAGTCTGCATCAACAAAGCCACGAATGTCCAAAAATCTGTCCAATCCTTGTCTTCCTTTGTAGAACAAACCATAATCACTAGTGCCACGCAAATACCTAAAAACCCACTTCATGGTTGTCCAATGCTCCTTCCCTAGTTTTGACATAAACCTACTTAATACTCCCACTGCATGTGCATTGTCTGGTCTAGTACAAACCATTGCATACATCAGGCTACCGACTGCACTTGCATATGGAACACGGGACATTTCCTCTTCCTCTTCTTGTGACTTGGGACACTGTTGAATAGATAAATTTACACCTACGAGAATAGGAACCTTCATCGGTTTACTATCCTGCATATTAAACCTTTGCAGAATTGTCTTGACATACTTCCTCTAGTTTAACCAGAGCTTCCTCTTTGCCTAATCTCATTTAATTTCCATGCCCAAAACATATTTTGTAGCACCAGGATCTTTCATGTCGAATTTGGAGGACAAATGGGTCTTCAAATCCTGAATAATTTTTTTGTCATTTCCAACCAGCAACATATCATCCACATACAAGACCAGATAAATAACATGGTCACCAATTAATTTAAAATACACATAGTGATTTTCTTTGCTTCTGGTGAAGCCAAGTCCCCATATAAACGTATCAAATTTCTAATACCACATCCTTGGTGACTGTTTTAACCCATACAAAGACTTCTTTAACTTGCATATCAGTTCTTTCTTACCCTTCGCCGCAAAGGCTTCAGGTTGCTTCATGTAGATTTCCTCTTCCAAATCCCCATGAAGAAATGTTGTCTTCACATCCATCTATTCTACCTCAAAATCAAAAGCAGCAGCAATAGATAAAAGTAAT
>APFE030166001.1:0-22484 GCA_000404065.3 Pinus taeda
ACTCTCATCAACTAGCTTCAAGAACACCTTATGCAGCACTAAAGCTTCTCCTGTTTTTGGGGCGTTTTCTGCCTCTTGAGGAGGTGCTGCTGCTTCCTCTGGCTGCGCCACATATGCGCCTCGCTGTCCAGTTGAATCTGTTTCTGGGCACTCAAAAGAGCGGTGCCCCCACTTGTGGCATCTGTAGCACTGGTATTCAGTTCCCCTTCCACGGCCATTTCCTCTGTCACGCTGAAACGATCTGCCACCCCTCGTTCCATCTCCTTTTTCTGTTGTTCCCAAAGTCCTCGAACTGCTGGCTTCTTCGTTGTTGCTGGCAGTTCGGCCCCTGCCATAGGACTCGCCTCTTCCTCTGTTAGACCCTCGTCCTCTTCGGGAATTCTGTCTTCGGTTAAGCTTTTCCTCTGCTTTAACTGCACTCTGATATGCCTCCTCTGTATTGTTGGGAGACAAAATGCTTATTTCATCTAAAATCTCCATCCTCGGCCCATTTACATATCTCGCTGTCCTCTCTGCTGTATCCTCTGTATATCCTGCTCGTAAGTTTACTCGATAAAATTCCTCCGTATATTCTTTCACCGTCAGACCTCTCTGTCTCAAGTTCTGAACCTGCCTATGTAACGCAATGTGGTAATCTCTTGGCAGAAATCTGCCCTTCAATTTAGCTACCATCCTTGTCCAAGTCTTTATCAGAGGCTTGTTCAACCTCTTCCTCTCATTCTGGACACTGTGCCACCACAGGGTTGCGTGTCCTTTCAGCTTTGTCGCTGCAAACTTGACCCTACGGTCTTCACTAATTTCTTCGCATTCAAAGTACTTGTCCATCTCACTAATCCAATCTAATACAACATCAATCGACAAACTGCCATCGTAGGTTGGTAATTCTCGTTTTGGTTTGCTATTTGACAATAATACAGACTTCAATAACCTCACTTCTCGCGAGTCACCTTGAGCCCCATCTGCTGGTGCTTCCACTTCTTCGTCACTCACATCACCTAACTCTGGATCTCTCCTTCTGCCTGCCTCTACTGCTTCCAATCGAGCAGTAAGAACTCTGAGTTCTTCCCTTAACGCCTCATCTGCCATTCTACGGGAACCTCTGCCTCGTCCTCGTGTGCCTATATCCATTTCTCCCAAATCTTTTCAACTCAACCTGGCTCTGATACCACTCTGATGGGACCCAGCCCACTTGGCGTAACCTTTTGCACTTTTAAGGTCACAGTTGGATGTTTACGTGGCGGTTGTCTTTTCCACGTTCTGTAGTTGGTAGTTGTGCATTAACTGAGGATGTAAATGCGGCAGTCCTTCTGCGTTGGAAAACGATATTAACCCTACCCTTATGCGATTTCTCGATTATTCTGTGTCATTGTTTCTGTTGGGTTCTGAGGGTTTCGAGCTCTGCGTATGGAAGAATGGTGAGGGTGCTGTATTCTGATTCTTTTGGCTCTCGTTTACGATTTCATCGTTGTTGGTTGTATTTGAGCTTGCTCTCGTTATGGGTTGAGACCTTCTCTGCGCATTTGGTTGTCTGTTCGCCTGCTTGCAACGGTGTTGTTCGGCTCTGGGGTTTTCTTGCTCAGCTTCCGTGTCCAATCTCTGGTAAGTTGTTCTTCCGCTCTGTTGCTATGTCTTTTGATAAAGGAAATCGAGCTCTGCGTGCTGATAGTGGTTACTGTAACAAGTGGTTGCTTACATAATGTCTGGTTTCGAATTTAATTTGTTTAAACTCTGGCATTTGGCTTTTGCTACCCTGTTCTTGCATATACTGTTGGTCATCTGGTCCACTGATTCTGAATTTGGTTATGGTAGTGATTCTTGGATTTATGAACTTTCTGGTAATGTTGTTTTATCTGTGGTTGAGCGTACAGGAACCATGGGAAAGCACCTTCAGTCTCTGCTACAGGTAAATAGTATTTCTTTGATTCAATGTTTGCGCTCTCCTCGTTCTGGGTCTAACCCCAAGCTGCTCCTCTGGTCTCCAGTTTCCTGTGGCGTCCTCTAGTTTGAAAGTATGGCTCCTCCTCACGCGTTCTCCAGGTGAGGGTTTCTTCTCTTTCGCCCTTTAGATTCTGTAATGTTGGTTTTGTTTCCTTCGAGGGTTTCGTCCCTTCAGGTTTTGCTAAGCTTCAAGCTCACTCTCGCTTGTCTCTTGCAGGTCTTCTCTGGTGGCCTCGATGGCGCACGTCTCTATCTTCAAAAATGTCTGGTAGCGTGAATGTGGGTAGGCCTGTAACTTATATTGTTCTGCTGTCTAGTATTCTCTGTTCTGAATACGGCTCATCCGTTAGTCTATTGTTTGATTATGGTAAGGTTCATGTCCACCGTTGTCATTCTGGGATGAGTTCCTTGTATTGGAACGCGGCTTCAACGTAACCCTGTCTCGAACCTATGCTCAAACCCTAACGAGGGTTTTATGTTTGAAAGTATGTTTGTGGTTTCTGAGCAAGTTTTGACCTTGTCGCGGCTGTATGAGTCTCTGTAATGTATAAGGGAACTCGGCCCTTTCGGTTTTGACTATGAAATACTATTTCTGAACAATATAAATGAAAATCGTTTTTTTTATGAAAGAAAAATATGTTATTTGGTACCTGTAGCTCCTTCGCTTGCAGTTTGGTTACGTTGCTGGCCTTCAATTCGTTTGCTGGACTTTCTAGTTGTTTGCTTGTCTTGATTGACTGCGCGTACCCGCTCTTCCTCAACTGTATTTCTGTGCGCTTGTATGCAAGCGTGATTGCTTGTTTGGTGACCTGGAATCTACTTAAGATCTTCTCTGTTTGTTAATAACTTCAACTACAATTCGTACTTGTACAGTAGCCCTGATAATATGCTTAGCTTACAGTAATGTAAAGTTCTGTTAATATGAATGAGAGATCAATAAACAATTTAGGAAATAACATTGATGGACAGTACTTCTATGACACTTTTGAATGCTTGATAATTCTGTTATTCAATTTACTCAACTTGTTCTCTGCTTAACTTAAAACTTTTTCCTTACATGTATGTTTGGCTTTTATAGCCTCTGTCTTCAGTTAAGGCTTGCACTTTGTTTCTTTCTGTTACAAAGACAGTTACATACTTCTGTTCCTATTCATAACCATAATCGTTTGAACATTTCAAGACTTGTAGAACAGTTAAGAGTTATTTTTTTTCTAATTACAGAAACTACCCTTAAATCAATAATGAAACTACAGTAATCCTAACTGGAAAAGTAAAGCGTCTAACTGTTGCTGACTTGTAAAATAAAGTAAAAAGAAAAATTATCTCCAGCAGAATTTAACAATTCAGTTTCCCGCTTGTGAACCTGGTTGGAGTCTTTCTGCCTCGTCACTGTGAGCTGGATGCTCCTGCATCAGGCTCCCGGGGTGAGAAAAGATCATGACTCCGGTTCATGAGCTCCTCCACTGATGTCCCTGTTCGTTCAATCTTCTTGGTGTCAAGCCATGAGCTGTCCTCAGATCCTATATGTCATGCATCCTTGCAAAGTACATGAGTTGCGGGATCTAGGAAAATTGGAAAAGAGAAGTGGTGATGGGGAAGATTCCGCCAAAGCAATGAATGATCTACATGAGCAGGTGAAATCAAAGTTGCAGGACAACAATTAGATATACAAACAGTGGGTAGATTTTAAGCGACGAGAAGTGTAGTTTAATGTAGGGGATGAAGTCCTTGCACACTTACACAAAGAACTGTTTCCTAAGGGCGCATATAATAAGCTGAAATTTAAGAAGATAGGTCCCTATAAAATTATACGTAAATTCTCGGCCAACGCTTATGAAATACAGCTGCCACCAGATATAGGCATGTCACTTATTTTCAACGTGGCACACGTGTTCCTGTGGCCAACCCTGAAGATGACAGTGTAGTACGGCCAGAAGGAGACACCCATGTTGAAGGCGGTTCTTGGATGAGGCAAATGCCTTCGGCTCAACCCCATGAGATCGAGAAGATTCTCGACACACAGGTGGCCAAGCGAACTTGCAGGAAGGAGTACCTGGGGTACCTTGTCAAGTGGAAGAACCGTCCTATCGAGCACAGTTCATGGCTCGACGTGGCACAGATACAAGGAGCAAGTTATACTGTGGAGGATCTCATGGAACGGAGCCATTACATTTTATTACCCCGGGACCCTGACGCAGGAGCATCTAGCTAAAGGGGATCATCATGATAGAGGGTCATTTGGTCTCTCAGAGGACTCATGAGGATATTTCAAGTGAACACTTTAATTTCATTTCTTTTATTATTTTAATTTCTTAGAAAAGTGGTATTTAAGAAGATAAAAGTTGAATTAAATGAAATTTTGTAGTTAATTTTTTATTTATTTATTATGTTATCATTTACAAATCATAGCGTAGAAAAAATAAACAGTTTTAGAACTGAAAACAAACTATCAAATGTAACTAACAGCAGTTAAGAGAAATTGTTTTCCAAAATCATTAAAAAGGAGATAGAATGCATTGTAATAGGTTCGACTTTTGGAAAGAGAAAAATAATAGAAATCTCCGAGCACACAGAAGTTATATTTGACGTCCCACAATTTTCCATCTATAGTCTTTTATGTTGAGTTGCTTAACACAGTGAAAGCAAGTTATTTTATTTCTATTCTACAGAACATACGTGTTTTTTCTATTTGCATTAACTTAACAGGACGACAAACAACAAGAATTTGTAAGTGTAAGAACTCGAGAAACTACAGAGATGTGGACGGTTAGTCCCAGACCATCTAAAGCAAACGAGCGAAAGAAATCTTTGGATAACACACAAGTTCCATACAACAAGGATAGAAACCAACAACACACGTATTTCTTGAGAACGGAAGCCTTTCATTTATTCACAAAAAGTAATCATATAATCTCTCTCAAATATACACACAGAGCAAGAATTTGTAAGTGTAAGAACTAGAGAAACTATAGAGATGTGGACGGTTAGTCCCAGAACAACTAAAGCAAACGAGTGAAAGAAATCTTTGGATAACGCACAAGTTCCATACAGCAAGGATAGAAACCAACAACACAGGTATTTCCTCAGAACGGAACCCTTTCATTTATTCACAAAAACTAATCATATAATCTCTCTCAAATATACATTACAATCCATACTGAAATTAATGTCGTTCAAGTCCAATAAGTGCATAATAGAGTACGGGTTGAAAAGCCCTAACCTATAAACCATATGGCCACAACCCAAAAACTATAATAATGCAAACCTGGGGACTACAATTACGTTATGGTGGACACACAAGAGATTATGCGCCTAAAACTATCCAAGCCATGTTTTAAGCCAGCGACGATAGGAGCAAGCAAATAAACCAAGTTAATAAGGAGTGACCCTACTCGGGTTTTGCCAGCACACGATAGAGTAGAAGCCAGGGTCTCCAGAACGAACCCACCTGCTATAATCCACCAAAACAGAGTGTAACCATTGTGTGGAAGGAAGGAAAGAATCAAGGAAACAAAATACTAGAATCTTAGGGTTCGGGACTTACGAGTGAAGAGAGAGAACACTGAGGTTGCAGTCACCCAAGGGTCCCTCTGCTCACAATGGAGCAATCGAGTCAGTCAAGAGTGTAACAAGTGGAAAACGATGATGGCATATGACAGTAACTTACTTTCATTTCTGTGGAAGAAGCCAAAGCTGTAGACCCCCGAGACCAGAACCTGCCAACGCAACAGAGCAACATGACCAGTGAAATTCGAGAGCGATTGAACTAAAGAAACCGAGACGAGGAACAATCACTAAAGTCAAGCGAAACGAACAGCTGAGACTATATACAGAAAACTGAAAAACCCTCCAAAACAAGCGTATTTTCCACAGAGTAACAGGGCATATCGAGCGTCGAGGCAGAAGAACCAGAGGGGAAAAACGATAGCACAAAACAATGTTACTTACCAACCGGTGGAGCCAAGCATACAACCAGGTCAAGGCCGAGCAAAAGCAACAGTAGCAACATATTCCCACAATGAAATCGCACTAGAAGAACAGACAAGAAAACCCTCGAAACACCAAGAGAACAATGCACAAATGACCGGGAGAATAGGGTTTATGGGTCATTAACCAAGGCGGGAGTGTGATTATCGAGGAATGGACACATGTCCTACATCCAACGGTGCTGGTACGAGTAATAAAGGCTGGGAGTGAAAATATCTATGCTAATCATTGTAATCAACCTTTGATTAACTTAATCACGTAGTTAATCACCGGCGAAATCATCCATATTAATTTATATCCATTTATTAAAGTTTGTCGAGTGTAAAGAGGGGGCTCGACCCATCACTCGAAAGCACCAAAGATTGAGGAAAGAGGCACTAGCATATAAAAGTAACTAGAGACATCCTTAGAGAGGATGATGCATACCTCTCACTGTGGCCACGTCATTTTGTTTAGTGATGAGGTTCAATAGAGTATCATCGATGTCCGTAAAAGGTTCATAGTTTATCTTTTTCGTGCTTATTGGTCTTATTAGTTTTAACACACATTGAATATTTAAACTTTGATATAACATAAAAAATTATTTTTTTCAAATTTGTGACCGTGAGAAATGATAGGAGTGTGGAGATCTAAGATAACCACTCAAGAGAGATGTGGAAAATATCGACAAAGAGACATAGTGTGCGCACGATTCAAGAGAAGGAAGAAAATGTTTGTGTCATATGAATCATAATTTGTTGTTGATATTTTGTAGCCCTACACAGGAGTATTAGGAATGTAAACATCATTCCCAAGTATGCTTGGCCACGTGTGCTATAAATGAAAGAAAATATAGTGAGTCCGTTAGTATCCTCCCACTATTCCTTGAATGAATATTGTTTGAGGAATGTTGTGACACAAGTCTTTGTAGGTAGGTGAAAAAAATGCAAGATTGATGGACAAGTGCTATATCTTGACTATTGAAAAGATGAAAAGTTTGTTGAAATTTCTCCAATGCAATGAGTGAATGTTAGAATACCCTCCCAAACAAAAACTCAAGAACATAAAATAGAGATTACACATTTGTACAAAACCCTTTGAAAATACTCATCTAGTCATGGTGCTTGTTAGTGCTACTGAGGAGAGAGAATGTGTGTCAATTATAAAATCGGGATTGGTGTGGATGCTATTGGAATCATTGGAGACAAGTATTATGTTTGAAAGAAACAAAAATAGATGTTTCAGGACAAACTAGCAATCCATGAGCAATGTAGGAATTAATAACATGTTTCTTTTTTCCAATGTGATTAGGGAATGCCATGGCCTCAAGTCAAAGGCCACCATGTTATCCTTCTTTCCATGGAAAAGTATGTGGAAGATGGAAGAAATGAGAGGAATAGTATTGTAGTGCAATTGATGGATGATTAGAAGGAAAAGAAAGGCATTTATAGCTAGAAAGCGCTGTAGGTATTGGATGTATGCCTTTTCTAATATTTTGTCTTCTAAGTTTGTACAAAAATAATTGAGATGTTGTAAGCTCGGAGATGGCTATATGTGCTCTTGCATTTGCATGTGAGATAAATGAGGTGGCCTCTTCAAAGATAAGGTGATGAAAGGTAGGGAGGAAAGGCAAAAGGTTATGTATGAAGTGCCTTTTAAAACATGGTTAGTTTATTAGATCAATTGGAGCTTGTTAGCATTTTCAATAGTGATATTGATAGACAACAAGTTAGTTTGCTCATAATATTTTTTAGCATTTGCAAAAGAAACACATTGAGAGCAATGAACTAATGTGCAAGTGAAAAGTTATTTGGAATTGACTAATAGGAGATAAACTTGATGATGCAAACAAATATTCCTAGTATATGCAAGTCTCTAGAAAAAAAATGGAGTGCACCAATATAACATTAAGCTATTCTATTAAACCAACCCTTTTGTATGGTACATTATATTTTTTTACATAGTAATATTCTTAAAAATAAATAAAGGAGCCTTTTTACATTTATCATATTCATAAACAAAAAATAATAATAATTAAAAAAATTAGAACATTAATATCAAAACCTGATTTTCAAGAGAAAATGATAAAATTAATTAATTAATATATATATGAATGAGTGGAGAGAGATGTTGATAAATTTAGATTTCAAATTCAACGGCCACATCTCAAAATATATATTTGATTAGAGTGATGAACCGCCTCACCTGGTACCAACTTGTGGGATCCCAAAATCTTTAAACTTATAAAATGAAAACCCTAAAACATAAATATCCCATCCGATACCCCATCCCATCCCATCCGATATGGATATAATTAGTATAATCCGGCGGCATTTGTGAGGTTGTGCAGGTGAAGCGAGGCGAGGCTGGGCATCCTGTCCATGCACAGAGGAGCGCGGGATTTGAGAGGAGAGAGGCATTGGAGTTTTCGACCTTCGCTTCCTTGATTATGCTTTCACATTTTGTTATTGTTCTTGGATTATGGCTTTACGGTGGAGCTTCACAATCCGCGGAGCCATACTAGTGCCTGGAATTTAGTTTGTGAGTTGGCTGAGCACGAAATTGGACATGCCTGGGCCTTTTAGGTTGCAGAAAAATTCAGAGTTAAATTTGTTAAATGATTTCATCTGTTTTCTGGTTTTCTTGTTTTGTTTTTCAAGCATGGCCATGCTTAATCGAATAATTTTTCATGTGCATATTTTTTTCGATGTGTTTTTGGTTTTTCTTTTATTTTTGAATTTTTGTTTTGGCTTTTCTTTTTTAGGTCTCTGGAGAGTGAGAGAAGATTGGCTTCAGTTGGTGGGGGCTAGGAAGGAGAGGAGGTTCGCTCTAGTTGGTTGGGGCTAGGAGGGAGGATGATGATAAAAGAAGAGAAGAGTACATGGGATCCTACAGGTATGCATCTTTTTATTTTTTATTTATATTTTGGGATGGCTTTGTAATGGAAGTTCTGAATTAATTGAATTATGTGTGAGCTTCCAACATTTTATTATGCATATTTGTTTTCTTAGTACTCCCTGTTGTGACTTTGTGTTTGGGCATGGAGTACAAAGGCAGAATTACAGATTCAACTAATAATTATAGAATGCATGCTATGAGTTTTGCTATTGCAGGTAATAATTTAAATTATGGCTTTCCTAATTAACAATTTATTCATAAATAAAAGAGAGTAAAGTTTAAATACATCAAAATTTTCCATGTATGCCAAACTCCATGTAAAGATAGACTCAATTTAATGAATTCATTATCTCTGATCCCTTGGATTTCTAAGACTGTGTCCAAGAGTCGGGGATAATCGTAATCCAAGACTGTGTTTAAGGGTTGGGATAATCGTCCAGGCTTCTTTTCATTCCATGTTCTTGGATAGTTACATGCTTATTTTCTTTTATAATGTTCATTTTTAATAGAGCAGGATTATATTTTTGAGTATGCGTTTGTTTTGTTTTTGGTTTTAGCTGGAACCCATAAAATTTAGATCTATGAAAACCTTTTTAAAAAAATTTGGGGTTTATCGTGTAAAATCTAGATATATGAAATCCTTTTTAAAAGAATTGGGGTTTATCAAGATTCGTTCGTTCTCCCACACTGGTAGGCTTCTATTTCAAAGATATAGTCTCATACAACCCCAGTTGGGATAGCTATGGAAACAAATACTTGCGTGAGGGTCAGCGCCCTTGATTACTTCAAGGCAGTGCGCCCAGCACAGGTAGGTAAATATAGACGCCTACGGCAGGGAAAGAACTAGTTTGTTATAATAGCTTGTGGTAACAAGGGATGTTAGTTTGTTATTTATTATATGCCTAGTTAGACTTGCCTGGTCACCCCTATAGTTTAACGAACACATTCCTCAGAGAGCCCTAAAAACATTCAGAGCTCATTCCTCACTATAGTTTTCAGAACACATTCCTCACAGGGCCCCAGAAAATTTAGAGCTCATTCCTCACGTGGTCCTACAAAATAATGCAGGTGAAGTGGGTGGTAAATGTTAAGGGTCGTTACTTAATTTGGCATGGCATCTTCGTGTTGAACTGCAGCCCTGTTCCGGATTTTGCTTTGTTCTTGCCTGTACTACCCAGTAAGGTAATAGGCTGTGCAATAACCTCGTCCGCCTCTTGCCCAGGGTTGCTCAAGGTCTTCTCAGGGGGACAAGCTTCTGGGTTGGCAATAGTTCTTGTGATTTGTGCTTATGAGTAGTTGAGGGTAGGCTCTTAGAAATGGTGTCATGCAGGTTTACCATTTCTTATTCCCTCTTGATCAATCTACTATGAACATTTTTGTGGCTATAATAACTCATATAAGTGTGTTTTTTATTACCAAACATTTTTGTGGCCGTGGCTCATATCAGCTTGTTTTTTATTTCAGCATGAGAGATTGCAGCCCAACTAATGGAATTGAAATGGCAGTGACATCTAAGGATGTCCATGTCAAGTGAATTAAATTGAAATCATAACAGCATTCCCTATCAAAATTCTTTGGAAAGCTAATAGAGTAGATGCCAATTGCAAAACATATGCCAACAAATGTTTTTGCTATGTTGTAACTTTGAAGTATGAGGTGTAGATGTGAGCCAGAAAAGAGGCCTCCTGTTATTATTATTAGGGGGCTTGCCTTTAGGTGGCTGATATTGTGTGAGAAAAAAGAAGATATTTAGTTGTTCAAGGATTTCTATTAGTTTGCTTTTACTTTTACTGCTCTGCATAATCTCATGTATACCTGTATATATTATAGTTTATTACTTTTGATCGAATGTGAAATGCCTGAGGAAATTTATAAAGGGCAGATTTCTACTGTGCATCACATTCATTTATTTTGAATTGGATTTGAAAGAATATTTAATTAATTGTATTTTGTATTTATTGTATAAAGATAAAATTGCTATTAAACATTCAACTTTCTTGTGATAGGAAACAGATGGAGAGCACATATGCAATAAGGTTTGACAAAAGCTTAACATCTTTTTGGGGATTTGGAAGGTAAGAAGGACTTCTGCACAAGAATGTAATCCAATTCATGATTTAGATCAATAGCATAACAGTGAGATTTGAAAGAATATTTAAGTAATTGTTTTTGTTTTTATTAATGGACAATAAAATTGCTACTAAATATTTAATTCTGTTGTGATATGAAATAGATACATGGAAAATGATCTTTACAAGAGTGAGGCATTGTCAGAGACAAGGTACATGCAGAGGGGAGGTTGATGGAAGGTCCAAATGATATAGGAGTAGCAAGTAGATGATGTGTAATTGGTTAAGACAGTTATATTATATTAATGTAAAGAGGGAAAAGGAAAAGAACTATAATAAGCATACAATAAATCATTTTGGTCTAGAGAGGGGTTTGGCCCTTCTAGAAACCTTCATGGATAGCCATGGCCAAAGCTATCATGGAGGAGTGTCTGTTTTTATTGTGTTTCTCAAGCTTTGGGGTTTAGTTTTTAAATTTTTTATTATTTTCTATGCCTTTGGTTTTGAAAATTCTAATCTTAAATTTATTTCTGCCATCATTTTATAATAACAGTTTTTAAAATTATTTATTTTGAGCTAGAGAGATTAATAATAAAATTTTATTATTTTTAATGAAGTGCTTTTTTTTCATAATAATTTTATAATAAAATTGCTAACAAAATATTACCTTAATTTTATTTTATATAAAACTTTTGATATCTTTATTTTTCAACCTCACATTTCAAAATTTAATTTCTGCATTTTAAAACATGGATATGTAGTATTAAAATTTCCCATCTCAAAATGTAAATCTTATGAGAAGCATTTAACTAATAACCCTCAGTAAAAGTACATTAAAAAAATTTGGGTGTTTGATAAATCTACAATCTCATTTTTAATAAAACTAATTCTCAAAGTTATAAAATCTATACAAGCACATTTTTACATGCCAACCACATTCATGAAAATCACATCTAAAAATTTCAATGTTTGATGACTTGGACACTTGTACAATTTAATTTTCAATTCCACTACTTAAAATTTGATGCTTATACACAAAGTTACAAACTCCAATGACATTCATGAAACTAAGTTTGTGAACCTTCTACAACCTATATATTTAATAAAGGAGAACATTATAACTAGAAGCTTGAATCTATATATTTGTGTTGTGTAGTGTTAATGCTAATGTCAAATGTTATGCTATAGTTGTTGTTGTTGTGTGTATAGGGCAATACACTTAACAGTCTCTATTTCAGTTTATTTAACTATTCAAAAAATGATGTTTGAAAAACACACTTTTATTGAATTCATATGATATTTAATTTCTACTTTAGTTTTATCAAAATAATTTAAGTACTTTTCATGTTCTACCCAAATAAGCTGAAAAGAAGTTGTGTTTCATTAATGGTATGCTAAACAATAAATTTTTGAAGAACATGTGATTTTTGTATGAGATTTTCAAATATAATGTCCAATTTTTATTTTAATATATTATAATGATGAGTTTTAGATGGGTAATTTGTATTTCATATTAATTTACATCCATTTTCACATCATTGTATGATATCCAAGTATATAATTGTAAATTGAACTATACTTTTATGAAGAGTTTTCCCCCTTCTTTTTTTCTTTTATATGGGAAGAGTGTTTTAATTTTTAATTGTAATGATCCTTGTTTTTTTTTTTGATGCATTTTTTGTGTTTCAAGTTAATATAAATACATATTGAATTTTTTTATCCTCTAGACATGCATTTTTAAATTTATTTTGTATTTTATAACATTTTATTTTATAAATGTTTGGGATTTCCATCAAATATTTAAATGCCAATTTTTCAACTAATTTATATCTATAATATAATGTATTTTAAATTAATTTAAGAGCTTGCATTTTAAAACTTAATAGTGTATTTTATTTTCCATGTTACAACTACATGTTAAAATTCCATATAATTAATGATAATGAACTCTCAAAAGTTGAACATTTATACAAACACTTTTGACATTTTCATAATTGCTTTTAAAGATTTTTGCCCTTTGTTTGGTATTTAATTTTGAGTTTCACATTTTAAAATTTGATGCTTGTAGGCACATATTTATATATATCAATAGCATTAAAAATTCTGTGTTTGATTAAGATGTACATCTAAATTACAAAACTAGTAAAAATTTTCTTTATATAAAACAAAAACTTTTAATTTATATGTTTTGTTATATTTAGTGTTTTATTTTGTACCATTTTAATGTTTTAATTAAATGTTGTGTTGTTCCTATTTGGTTATAGGTGTAACACTTAAGTTTAAAATAATGTAAGTACTTGGAAATTTGATGTTTGAGAGACATGGACCCTTTAAACAAAAAAAAATTAATGTTTGTATGATATTATAATTTTATATTGTATATTAGACTATATTTGTTTATAAAAAAAAAGGATGTTTCATTTTTTCTCGAAATGTTTAAATTTTTAATGAATGGTGTTGCTATTTTTGTAGGGGATATTATATATATTTTGAATTAAATTGAATAGGTGTGTGAAATTTGTGTATTTTAAAATAATTTAAATACACATTGAAATTCCATGTTTGGGGGAGTGAGTTGTTAATTAAAATGTGTTTTGATTTTATGACATTTAATTCTATAATTTTAAATTGCATATCCACCTATACTTTAAGTGGTACTTTAAGATTTTTACTGAAATGTTTAGATATAATTAAAAAAAAATGTGTATTGTGTTTGTATTGTATTATAATTTTACATTGTATGTTAAACTATATTTGTTTATAAAAAAAAAATGTGGAATATTTTCTTAGAATGTTCAAATTTTTAATTAATTCTCTTGTTATTTATGTGTGGAGTATTAATTGTATTTTGAATTAATTTGATTACTCTTGTAAAATCTGTGTATTTTAAAATAATTTTTGAAAGATGATGTTTTGGTAAAGTGACTTGTAAAAAAAAAAATTGTATTTGATTGTATGACATTTAATTGTATAATTTTAAATTGCATATCCAACTATCTTTTCCCCAATAATTTCTCTTCTTTCCATTAAATGTTTACATATAATAACTCTTTGTTCCACAATAGTTTAAAATAATGAGAGTAATGGGAAATTTGATGTTTTAGACCCATAAGAGGTGGAGTATTAATTGTATTTTGAATTAATTTGATTACTTGTGTAAAATCTGTGTATTTTAAAATAATTTTTGAAAAATGATGTTTTGGTAAAGTGACTTGTAAAAAAAAAAATTGTATTTGATTGTATGACATTTAATTGTATAATTTTAAATTGCATATTCAACTATCTTTTCCTGAATAATTTCTCTTCTTTCCATTAAATATTTACATATAATAACTCTTTGTTCCACAATAGTTTAAAATAATGAGAGTGCTTGGAAATTTGATGTTTTAGACCCATAAGATTTGAAAATTTTGTATTGTGTTCGTATGATATTATAATTTGATATTGTATATTAAACTATATGTTTTAAAAAAAAATGCTTGATTTTTTTTAAATGTTTAAATTTTTAATTAATTCTCTAGTGATTTTTTTATGTCATCTTATATGTATTTTGAATTAATTTTACCTTAAAGTTTAAAATACATTGAAATTTTATGTTTTGGGGGATTGAATTGTGAAAAAAAGTTTAGATATAATAAATTAGCAATGTGTGTTTTACAAATGTTTAAAATAATGCAAGTACTTGGAATTTAGAGAAATGAACATTTAAAAAATTTGTATTGTATTTGTATGATATCATGATTTTTATTTTATATTAAACTACTTTTGTTTATAAAAAGAATGGGTGAATTTTTCTTCAAATGTTTAAAGTTTTAATTTATTGTACTCTCATTTTGTATGCTATATTATATTTACTTTGAATTAATTTGAATACACTTGTGTAGGATTTGTGTATTTTAAAATAATACAAATAAATTGAAATTTGATGTTTTTGGGAGTGACTTGTAAAAAACCAAAATTCATTTGATTGTATGACATTCAATTCTATAATTTAAAATTACATATTCATTTATGCTTACCCCAATAGTTTCCGATCTTTTCATGAAATTTTTAGATACAATAAATTAATGCTTTCTATTTTACAATAGTTTAGATTAATGTAAGTACTTAGAAATTTGATGTTTGATAGACTTAAAATTTTAAAAATTTGTATTTTATTTGTATGATATTATAAGTTTATATTGTGTATTTCAATGTATTTCTTTATAATAAAGAAATGTGTGAGTTTTTATTGACATGTTTTAATTTTTAATTAATTACGTAGGGGAGTCTTGTATTCTATATTATATGTGTTTTGAATTAAGTTGAATACATGTGTGTAGAATTTGTGTATTTTAAAATAATTTAAATACATTGAAATTTGATGTGTAGGGGAGTGACAAGAAAATAAAATAAAAATGTATTTGATTGTGACACAATTAATTCTATACTTTTAAATTGATGCTTTCCCCAATGCTTTCCCTTTTTTCATGAAATTTGTAGATATAATAAATGTATAATTTGAATTTTTTTTTAATTAAAATTATTTGTTTGTACATATTAATGACCATTGTTTTATCCCCTCATGGAGGTGGATATCAAGAGTACACATAAGGTTGGGAGGCTAGCTCACCACCTCATTGCTTCATATCTCAATTCAAGAGGGTTGGTGGGGTGGCCAACCCACCCTATTCACCATACATGTGAGCATTTGTGGTTAAGTTGAAGAATATGGAAAGTCTTCACTCTAGTCTCTATCAACTTGTTTTATGACGTCTTACATACTTCCCTCCTAGTAGGTGGGACTATTTGTGGGGTCTTTCAACATCGAGGGGTTTGTGCACAACAAATTTCATGTAGCCATTAGGAATTGGTTTGGTTTTGTTTGTTCTTTGGACTAGTCTATGGATTAGTAGTTTGGGGCTAGAAATGGCCAATTAATGGGTAACTTTGACTCTGCCAATGAGACTTCTCATTGAAAATTGTGGCTTCCTCTAGATTTGGTGTTGTTGTTGTTTTTAGGTGGTCCTCTTCGAGTTTGGAGTTAGTGAATATAACTATCCTTTTAGTGCACACATTTCTATTGGTCTTGATTTCAGTGCTTTACTCCTTGTATTACCCTTCCTTTTGGCCTCCTCCACAGTCTTAATTTGTGTTGTCCTTACAACATTTAGATATCCCCCCCAATATTTGTGATGAGATTGGCCATCTCTCTACCCTTAATTTTGAAAGTAGAAGTTTCTTATTAAAATCTAATTTTATCGTAAACTTGTAAGTAATATATAGTTGAATTTGTTTATTTTTTTAAAGTGAAGTTATAGAGATTTGTGTTAAAAAAATCCATATTGCAAGGCCAAAACCTTTACATTTTCCACTCTTCCTCATGCTTTTGAGATTGACCACAGCCCCAACCCTCCAACTAGTTCCCCATCAAACAAATACTTCAATCCCTTCCCACCTAAATATTCTCCGCAAAAACCCCAAACTATCAACATATTTACATTCCATTTTCCCTTGTATTTCTATTTTGATCTAGAATGACTTCTTGTGTTTCTTGGAGAATTTTTTTTTTCTTCCTTTCTTCCCAACTTGAATCCAACAGACATTTTCTGCAAATTCCCTAGTGGTTCTTCCTTAAATGCAAGGTACTTTTAGGTATTTTTTTTCAAATATTTCTCCTCCACCTTATGTGACGGATAATTTTCATTTTCAGCAAGACAGGTAATCCATTCTCCACGAGGGGTTTTTTGTTTTTCTACGAAAGTTTCATTCAAGGAATCCTCCCTAGCAAGTGGAGGATCCACATTGGCAAGCGAATTTCGGTTCTTAAATTTTTTTGCAATTTCGGTTCTTAAATTTTTTTGGGGCCACTGCATTTTCTTGCACTCAATGTGCTTCTTTCATGTCTTCTCTTTCTTTCTTTCTCTCAAGGTCTTCTTCTTTAAATATCATATGGTGGTAACCTTGTGCACCTTCCCACCATTTGGGCCTTTGGGGTTTTTTTTCTTTATTCTGAGGATTCTTGGGGCAATTTTTAATTACATGTGGTGTTTCATAGCATTCTCTACATCGAAATGAGATGTTCCCATAATCGAGCTTTTGGAACCAAACATAGTTTGGAGCCATCAAATAAAGCTCTCCTCGAAAAACCCTTGTTGAATTCCATCCCCACACAAATTGTAGCTTTGCATTTTTATTTTTTATTTTTATTAATAGGAAGGCCACGATAGAATTTTCCCACCACGTTAGCAATGGAGGAAAGCTATGTGTGACTCCAAAAATCCAAGGAAAGGTTCGACATTCTTATCCAGACTAGGGTGGAAGAAATTTATTTTGTAAAAGGATCGAAAGTGGAACACCATCGCTGAATGGAGAGGCTAGTGCTCCCCCAAAACCATCTTCGAGCTTCACATGCAGCCTTCTTGTCTCCAATCATTTCAAAAACCAACGAGTGAAGAAACCTCGTGCCATAAAGTAAATATTCAACTCGTCCGTCGAAAGGGGATTCCATGTCTTAGAGACCCATTTAGGGAGATCGAAAAGGAGGGACAATAACCCATAAAACCTGCAAACCAAACCATTCCTCGGAAAATACTTTTTGTAGAAATTTTACCTGTAGAACAAACCGATATATGCAATGTCCTAAAGCATAATACTTGTTCTACTTCTACAAAACATTAAGCGGAAGCATAATCGAATTCATGAGCAACATCAAGTAGAAACACGCATAACTCATCAAGAGAAATAATCACACATTAACACAAGATATATCAAGGGGAAAGCACCAACATAAAACCCCAACCATGTATTATCAATCAAGTGGAAATCCTATTCAACATACAAAAAGAATTAGCTCAATAGCTATCCTGCGCTCTCTGTACTCTGATGATCTCCAATGAGAAGATGAAAATAATGGATTACCTAGGCCTCAATATATAGGCCACAAGTCCTCCAATCTCCTATAATAGATCCTTCTCCATGCAAGGAATACTTACTAGAAATATCCAAGCATATGATAGTACACTGTCCCACATCTGATCTCAACTAGGTCTCTGACAGAACTGACATGCAACAGTTACCTATGAGTGAATCCTCAATTATCTAAAATAATAGTTGTCACATGCACGCAAACATGAACAAACTATATTTTATTATTTTATTACCCTGTTAAAATAATCTAATTGGACTTGACTAGTTAGAACTAAGTCCACTAATTCTCTCATTATAGAACTCATACTTACTTCCTCAATCAGTGGAAGAAATTAAGGATAAATTCCTAAATTTGTGGGACAACTCATGTGCACCCTCACAAAGACTTCAAATTTGAATTTCCTTAACTAATTAACTCAACTAAATTAATTAATTAATATTTCCTACTGCTGTTAAGACCATAATTAATTTTACCTCCTATAGATAGATTAGGGACTGTTATAAATAGGAAGGGACCCAGAAATGATATTTTTAGAACTTCCTATTTTTAGCAGTTTCACCTCTCCCCTAATGTGGCCAATGACCTCACTGGACAAACTGCTATTTTTAGCAAGTCTATTTTTAGCACATTCTAAATTTAACATTTCTTGGTGCACATTTTTCAACACTTTTCAGAGTCTAAAGCTTACTCGTCGAGAAGAATGTAAAGGGAAAACTTATCTTGTATGAAACTGGAGAAGAGATAGCTTGATTTTTATCCGTACATACAAAAGAAAAATATGTATTTGCCAAATCACGAGGATTCACCATTGAACTATCTCGAGAAAATCCATGCAAATAGAGCAAATATTGGGCGGCTACGGTTTTGGGTGAAACCCTAGCCGCCGCAAGGGATTCGAGAGCTCTTTCCATTTCGAAAGATATATGAATATGATTATAGACAATATGTTCCTTTCCCTAATTAAATTCGTTTTTTTAATATATGATAATGATGATTTTATTTGTTTTCGTGATAAGATTCAAAAATAGTTAGTTTATTTTGTTTGTGAGATTTTATATTATATAAAATATATATCAATAAAGATAGAGTTTTGATCCTTCGACTTATGTTTGATTTTCAAAATTTAAAATAGATTATATATAACCTATTTAAAGTAAGCGATATTTAACAAGAGGTAGTTTTAATTTCTCTATTTATGTTTGAGGGACTTTTATTTACTTGTGCTTATGAAAAATGCATGAAGTAAATGAGATGTATGGTAAAATTGAAGTAGCGCAATATTTTAAATGCGTGTATAGTAGTAAAATGATTGACGTAAAAATTCACATTTATATGTATCTATATTTGTGCTAAAATCACGATTTTTTTTATTTTTTATTTTTTATTTTTTATTTTGTCACATGAGATGTATTACCACAAATTAAAGCTTTTACGTCATACACGTCTTTCTAGTCCCTTGACACAGAGACTCGACCATACCCAAAATAGTTCCCTACAGAGGGCCATATGTGAGCGACCATATCTCACATAACTAGACTTAAACATAAAAACATCTAAATGTTGCTCTATATTATCATGTCCATGAACACTAGAAAGAGGGATTTTGTACTTTGCGTAAACAAACATCATAAACTTAAGGAATAGGATATGTTGGTGTAGCCGAGGGTCTTAGTGTTGGTGGTTGAATCACAAGATGTGTTCCGATCTGTGCCAGCCTCGTGTTGATTGATTTCAACGTACAATTAAAATGTGTGAGGTGGCAACGCATAAGATCTAGCTTCTATAGCAGATCCCTCCTTACATCTTGATTATCGAGGAGTTCGTGGCCCATAAGGAATTTCATTTGCCAATGGAGGTTAATCACTTGCATCTACTCATTCCCTCTCCTATTTGATTTCCTTGTATCTCGAATCCAACTATCCCACTGAGCCCTCACTTCTGTGTCAAAAAGAGACCTTCTCTGAGAGGATGCCTCCCTTTCCAATATCGATAGTTCCTCCTCAATATCCTCAGTGATTTATTCAAGGAAGTCGCCTACAAACACAACAACCCTATTCTGAAGTTGGGAATTACCACCATAGGCTCTTCCCTTGTGATAGCTTGAGCCTCTCCTGCGTCTTCTTCTCTCATGTGGCATAGTGAGAAATCCTCCAATCCTCTGATCATTCCAATATCCATTATACTTTACCTTACACTCTATCTTGCTGTGAGAAAATAAATCGTGTGCTCCTTCGAAGAGAGGATAACCACGTAAGGGAAATTTTGGTTATAACCCTAAATGTTTCACAATAGCAGAGGAAACTATGAAAAATGCAGGAAGAACAACTCTCAATGCCGCACTCTTTCTTTCAAACGTGGTTAGGGAATTCCCCGCCCTCGAATCAAACTCTACCACGTTATAATTAATTCCATAGAAACGCATGTGGGATTGGAAGAAAAGCGACGATAAGTATTGTAGCATGATTGATTGATGACGAGAGGAAAGAGAAAGGCGCTTATCTCTAGAAAGAGTTTTAGTTATTGGATGTCTACCTTTTTTGATATTTTTTCTTGTAAGTTTGTACAAAAGAAATCCAAATGTTATAGATGTGGACAGATTGCTCTACGTGCTATTAAACTTCCATGTGAAATAAACGACTTGTTGTCTTTAGAGATAAGGAGGTGAAAAATGGGACTTGTGGGAAATTGCACGCTAGATAGTAAATGCACAAGGCTATATATGAAGTTTCCTTTGAAAACATGGCTGGATTGTTGGACCAAATGCAACTTCTTAGGATTTTCAATGATACTGTTAGTGAATATGTTGTTTGCGCTTTCAATTTTTTATGGCATTTGTAAAGGAAACACCTTGAGCTTAGCCAACGAATGTGTAAGTGGAAATTTTGTTGGAATGCGGGTTGGATCCATACATGAACACGCAACTGAAGTGAGCTCGAAAAGATGGGAAGTGAATTAGAGAGAGGGAGAGAGTCTTGGATCACGCTCTAGATGATGCAGGAGCACCTCGTTGAAGGGGATCATCATGATAGAGGGTCATTTGGTCTCTGAGAGTATTGAGGAGGAAATTTCAAGTGAACACTTTAATTTCATTTCTTTTATTATTTTAATTTCTTAAAGAAGTAGTATTTAGGAAGATAAAAGTTGAATTAAATGAACTCTTGTAGTTAACTGTTTTGATTTATCATGTTATCCTTAACAAATCATAGCGTAGGAAAAATAAACAGTTTTAGAACTGAAAACAAACCATCGAATGTAACTAACAGCAATTAAGAGAAACTGTTTTCCAAAATCATTTAAAAGGAGACATAATGCATTGTAACACGTTCGACTTTTGGAAAGAGAAAAATAATAGAAATCTCCGAGCACACAGAAGTTATATTTGACATCCCACAGCTGTCCATCTACAGTCTTTTATGTTGATTTGCTTAACACAGTAAAAGCAAGATATTCTATTTCTATTCTACAGAACATACGTGTTTTTTCTATTTGCATTATCTTAACACGACGAGAGACAACAAGAATTTGTAAGTGTAAGAACTGGAGAAACTACAGAGATGTGGACGGTTAGTCCGAGACCAACTAAAGCAAACGCGTGAAAGAAATATTTGGATAACGCGCAAGTTCCATACAGCAAGGATAGAAACCAACAACCCAAGTATTTCCTCAGAACGGAACCCTTTCATTTATTCACAAAAAGTAATCATATAATCTCTCTCAAATATGCATTACAGTCCATACTGAAATAAAGGCCGTTCAAGTCCAATAAGTGCATAATAGAGAACGGGTTGAAAAACCCTAACTTGTAAACCCTATGGCCACAACTCAAAAACTGTAGTAATGCAAGCGTGAGGACTGCAATTACATTATGCCAGACAGACAGAAGATTATGTGCCTAAAACTAGCCAAGCCATGTTTTAAGCCAGCGATGACACGAGCAAGCAAATAAACCAAGTTAACAAGGAGCGACCCTACGCGGGTTTTGTCATCACGCGACAGAGTAGAAGCGAGGGTCTCCAGAACAAACCCACCTGCAATAATCCACCAAAACAGAGTTTCAGCGTTGTGTGGAAGGAACGAAAGAATCGAGGAAACAAAATACCATAAGCTTAGGGTTCGAGACTTACCAGTGAAGAGACAAAACACCGAGGTTGCAGTGACCCAAGGGTGCCTCTGCTCGCAAAGGAGCAACTGAGTCAGTCAACAACGTAACAAGTGGAAAACGATGATCGCATAGAAGAGTAACTTACTTTCATTTCTGTGGAAGAAGCTGACGTTGTAGGCTCCCCGACACCACAACCTGCCAATGCAACGGAGCAACATGACCAGTGAAATTCGAGAGCGATTGAATTAAAGAAACCAAGACGAGGAACAATCAGTATGGTCAAGCAAAACGAGCAGCTGAGACTATATACAGAAAACTGAAAAACCCTCCAAAACAAGCGTATTTTCCATAGAGTAACACGACATATCAAGCGCTG
This sequence comes from Pinus taeda, assembly GCA_000404065.3. Classification (NCBI taxonomy): domain Eukaryota; kingdom Viridiplantae; phylum Streptophyta; class Pinopsida; order Pinales; family Pinaceae; genus Pinus; species Pinus taeda. Next base: position 22,260 of record APFE030166001.1, read on the forward strand.
AGGCAGAAGAACTAGAGGGGAAAAAAGATAGCACATAACAACATTACTTACCAACCGGTGGAGCCAAGCATATAACCAAGTCAAGGCCGAGCAAAAACAACAGTAGGAGCATATTCCCACAAATGACCGGGAGAATATGGTTTGTGGGTCATTAACCAAGGCGGGAGTGTGATTACCAAGGAATGGACACATGTCCTACATCCAATGGTGCTGGTACAAGTAATA
>APFE030166003.1:29565-47055 GCA_000404065.3 Pinus taeda
AATAATATTTGACTGTTCTATATTTAGACTGAGCAGGCACTCCGCTGTGGTCTAAAAATAGAAGTCCATCTATTTTTTCCAACTTGATCAATCATCCATAAACAACAACCTGCAATCCATAGACATGATCCATATGTCTAAAAATAGACTTGCGCCGAAAATAGCTTGTGGGCCCACTTAGTGAAGGCGACTCTTTTCACTAAGCTCCATCATCTTGTTGCAATCTCAACACTTGATGGCAACTCACTCAAATGGCAAATCACTGTTCAGGCTCTCAAAATGATAGCTCGCAGGTGCGCTTAACAAAAGCTGTGGACCCGCAGGTGCTGCGAACAAGAAGTGCGGACATACCCGCAGGTTCTCTGATCAAAAGGTGCAGAGCTCAAATTCAGTTGCCATCAAGTCCAAAGGGGGAGATTGTTGGCATTATGATTCAGGTTTGGCACTATGGCACACATGTTTTACTTGATAGCAACTCACTCAAATGGCAAATCACTGTTCAGGCTCTCAAAATGATAGCCCGCAGGTGCGCTTAACAAAAGCTGTGGACCCGCAAGTGCCGCGAACAAGAAATGCAGACATACCCGCAGGTTCTTTGATCAAAAGGTGCGGACCTCAAATTCACTCACTTCAATGCAGAGAAGTGCGTGCACGTGGGAATTTTATGATTGATCCATGGTATTTAGTCTGACGTGGATGATCCTATGGTTTTGGTCCGTGGTATAGCATCTAAAATTTTGATCCCCGGTTTTGGGTCCCTTGTATTGGTTTCCTATGGTTTTGATCCATGGTTTGAGTAAGGGCTTGCCTATAAAAAGGAAAGGAGATCATTTGGCTAGACACTTGTGAAATTGAATATCTTAAGATTTGAAATTTTGGGTGATCAGTTTGAAAAGCTAGATTTAGATCAAGGTGAAAACTGTAAATTGTAAGGCGGATCTATTGATAGGTCGTGATCTCTTTGGCGCATGATCAGATCTGTGGATCTGACAGTCTATGGCACATTGGAGGACCGATAATTTGGCTCTATACAGAGGTTCGTAGGCGATCCACAGCACAGGTGCGGAGGTACGTAGCGCAGCAGAAGGCGCAAGTGCAGAGGTACGCAGCGCAGTAGACGGATCAGGTGCGCAGAACTAGAGAAGAAGCAGGTGCGGAGGTGTGAAGTTGAATCAGCGGAGCAGGTGCGGAAGTGCACTGAATAGTAGACAGTGCAGGTGCAGAGTTGCGCAGACTCATCACAACAGAAGTGTGGATATCTGCAGGTTTCCTTCGGTGAAGTTGCAAACCTTTCTTGAAATATATTTTAGCTGTCTTTTACCTGTTTCTACAGAGATCTGGGTTTAAATTGGTGTCTAGTTACTGGTGTTATTTTCTGGTTACTGCATTCTGAGAAGTTATTTGTTTAAAGGAGATTGGGTGATGCACATGTACTTGATGTTTTGGATCCAGTTTGAAAATTTATGAAACGTGGTCCCCGTAAGAAAAGAGATGGTTGTAGCCTTCTGTAGGTCAGCACCTATGTACTAGTATTCAAGCCTGTACAAGAGCTAAGGGGGTTGTAGCTCCCTTCCAGAAGAAGCTGGAAATCAGGAGAGGGTTGTAGCTCTCTGTAGGTTGCAGCCTGCGTACTGGTAAAAGACTGCACCAGTACTAAATCATTGTAAGAAGAAGTTTCTAATTGAAAGAAGATAGTGACATATTGCAGCAGGTGGTTTTCACCCACATTGGGTTTCCACCTTACATCTTGTGTTCCTTGGTGTGACTGTCTATTTTGTGTTCCTGCACATTATTCTATGGTTCTCACATACAGATTAATGACAAACATCTGAAGAATAAATTAAATTATAAGCTTGGAAGGTATATACAAGTTTCAATTGTCAGATCTGAAAATATTTGTATAAATTGATAAGAGTTTGATAATACTGATTCACCCCCCCCTCTCAGTATTATTTCTAACAATAAAGTGGGAACCTAAGATAAAAATACCATGAAATAAAGAACATTTGTCGCAAAAAAAACTCTCTTTATTGTTAAATAATTCTTAAACATATAAATAATTTCTCACTAAATACATTAATTGAAAATGCTAGTTTAAATCCATGTGACACCAGTATTTCCCAATCAAACCTCTCACACGAAGAATCATAATTTTTCAAGCATGGTTCTCACAACATGAATAACTTAGATCCCACTAATGCTACCTCCTACATGAGGCATTATGCTTTCCTTCCAATTTAAGTCGCTAGCCATGATGTTTCTTATACTAGCCTAACTAATTGTTTTATGCACTACACATGGTGACCTTCAGGTTCATCTTCCTCTTCATATGCTTTTTTGTTGCCATTGTTGTTGCTTTAGTTACTCCTTGATATTAACATAATTCAATTATGTCTCTTAGTATTCATTCAACTCCACATCTATTAGAGAACCAACTAGCCCGAATGGAATGATAGATTCTAATTCCTTGCACCATTGTGGGAAGAGTGATCTATAATATGGAAACATATAACTAAAATGACTGTACATACAACCATTCATGAAATACCTTTGATGTTATATATATATCATATATATCTATATATATATATATTATACAACATACATACATATACACACACACACATATGGTTTTGCATTTCTTTGAGTACATGAGATATTAATAGGATAAATACCACAAAATAGGATATTGATAGGATATACCAATAAGTGTAAGTCCATAATGAAAATCGGGCGTTACCACATGCAAGAGCCAAACATTATTAGAAGAATCTTGTACTTGTGAAACTTGATTTTTGCATGAAAATATTTTTAGAAAAAAAATAAATTATAATTGATATTATTACAATGATATCTCATGGTAACTATATGTATGTGATACATGTCAGATTATCAATTTATTTAAAAAGACAAACGATGGATTTTGAAGTTGAAAAACATAAATAGGATGCCATTATTGTGATACTAGAACCCCATGATATGCTTTGATTTTTGTTGAGGTGTGTTATGCTATGTTAGAGAAAGAAAAGGGATGGCTTGCTTATAAGACTTTACAAGTCTATGTACTCTTCTTATGCAAGAAAGTCTTGGAAAAAATATGGATCACTCAAGGGATTTTGTAGAAGAGAATGAGATGGCTAAGCATATAGGGTTAGTGACTACAATGATGAGGAGACTTGAATAAATCTATTATGGAAGATTCATGTTATATGCTGGCTAAGATCATGAGGGCACTAGAAGTGTTGGAGAAAACAATGAGGTAAATTTTATCCATGGAATCCTTATGGAGTAAATACATATTCATATAGATAAATATTATACTAAATTTCATACTTTATGTTATATATGTTTTGGTTGTTAACTAAAATTATTAGAGTGGGTTTATATCAGTGAAATATTTAATGCATACAAATGACTATGATATGTATGTTTACTTTCATGACCATTTTAGGGATATGCTAAATCCTAAAAGATAGAGGTGTACCAAGAGAATGACATTACAAGTATAGCTAAAGAATGGAGACATAAACATTGTTGTAGTAATGAACCATCGAGGATGTTTTCATTCCTAGGGGGAGGCTATGTAACATCCTAATTTGACCTTATTGAATACTTTGTATTTAAGCATGTTTAAATGTTTTTTTGCACAAATATTTTATTACCATATTTTATTTAGCATCATGAGGCATATATGCCATAATAACTTAGATACTTTAACACTTGTAAATTTAGATAATTGGCCCTCATTACTACCTGTGACATGCCCCTTTCTGATATCCATTTATGTGATTGACAATCTCCTCATTCTAAATATTAGAGGAAACCATCATTATCCTAACATCAATAATTGTTATCTTGAAATACATACCCATTCGTAACATTCTTTCCCATTAGTTCCTACAATGGAAGCATGGCCCAAGTATTGGAGGTGTAATACCACCATTGCATTGTATGATATCTTTATAGTTTGTATTCCAATTGCAGACAAGCTGCCTTGCACAAATATGAAGAAGCCATGTCTATTTTTATTTTTTTATTTATTTTTTTATAGTCATGATTTTCTAGGGATGCATTTTTCAGATTCCTTGTGACTTTTAGAGAGATGATCTGATTAGTATCCCATTGCTGCCATTTAGATGGTTCTAATTAGAATATAGTGCAAGGTGAACTTCAGATCATCGGAAGGTTTCTAAGGTGATATTGAAGGCCCATAAAGCAACGATTAACGGAATCAGGTTGCTACACGTTATGAGTGCTGCATATAAGGTCGCAATCGAAGTTTTTTAAAAGATGGACCAAAGTTTTTATCCTATTTGACAATGTATATAGGAATAAGGATCGAAATTAAGTTCTAGGAATCCAAAATGACCTTGAATGAAAAAGTTATTAAACTTGGAATGGTGTTCAATGTTGCACTTGGGCTTCATAATGTGTGGAGCTACAAACAAGTAATTCTAAATGCCAAAATTATTTTTTGTCAATTGCGGACATTGTTATAGTTAGGGATAAAGCATATGAATTTGTGATTGGTGTGAGCCCTAAGGTTTATACCGATTATTAATTTAATGATGAGGAAGAGGAAGATAAAACACAACCCAAGTATGAGGTAAATGGAGTAAAGTTGGTCATCTCGAGAATTGTGTTGAAGATCTTTGTCACTTCCTTTCTTACCTTGGGGTTTCTAAAGGTTGTCATCTATTCAATCCATTTTCTCTTGTCCTCCATAACTATCCTCCATTATAAAAATGTCATTTTTCACAAGAATCTAACTAGTTCTATAATTTAGGGCTTCACTTGCAACACTTACACAATATGTTTCTCTCATTATATAGGGATGTAGAGCCTAGTTTGCAAAGTGTTATCTCAGAACCAACCTTTCACTAAAGTGTTGTTTCCACGTCCACATTTGAAGCATAAATGACAATAACATTACTTATATATGATGGCCAAATTCATCGAGACTTTTTGGATTAACCTCATTGCTTACTTCTACGCATATTTGATTATGATGGATCAACTTGATGGTAGCAACTTGATTTTTGGAAAGAATTTCATGAGAAGATATTCAAGTTGGTAATACTAGAGTTGTTGCCTGCTACATATACAACTCTACCAAAGTTTGAGCTAGGGAGGAAAGAAGAGTTGACCTCCTTTTATTGAATACAAGTCTTTACAACTCTTGATTACAAGTCCAACAAATTTTGGATTCATTAGGTGAGATTGGTTATTATGCGAGTTTCATGGATTTTTGGTTCAAGCTAGTAATCCGAGGATTCAAGGCATTTGTTTAGCTTATATAGTTGAGAAAATGGTCAAAATTGATGAGTTATTATAGTTACTAAAAAATCTAATGGACTCTCTTATTAATGGTACAACCAAATTCAACAAAGTCACACTCATAGATGTTAGAATTTGCTTAGAAGATGCACATGAAAATTTTGAGGTTCTCAGACTTGATTCACAACTACAACAAGATGAGCTACAATAAAAGAATCAACGTTATGGACTAGTGTATGTTTAGAATAACTCCATTTTTGAGTGTGAAGTTGACTCCCATCAACAACTAGAAATTGATCAAATTAGTGAAGCCATTTTAGGATCTAATTTGCATGAAGATGCAAAGGTTCAACTTGCACTTGCCAAGTCCATCATTAGACCTTGGGAAGAACTTACTAGCAACAAGAACATAATTGATATTAGATATGAAAAGGATGCGTCCTTTCACATTATAGAATGCTCTAAACCCATCAACTTTTAGAGTGTTGAGTTTCTTCAAGACTTCTCATCTTCACTTGTTCCTCTTCCACTGCCACTTGAAGTTGTGAAATTCTAACATTGTGGTTAGATTGATCACATGAAAGATCAGTTTTTTTATCTTCATTGAAGTAAACATATTCATCATTCAAATAATTTTTTTCAAGCACAAGACTCTAGTAAGAGAAAATATTCACTTTGGATGGATCACTTCTTGGAAACAGCCTTCAACAACCAAGAAGATATATCGGTCATACCTTAGAGTTCATTCTTGAGTATCGACATGTCTTGCAGTAGAAATACATTCATCTTCTCACCTTGCATATAATAGGGGAGGATTTAATGGTCAAATACTAGCCTTGAAGATATACTAATCAAGCCTGAGACACAACCTAAATCAGAGCTAGTTGGAAGAGCCTAGAGTTAGAATCAACTAGTATCAATGTTAGATTTGTAGTCAGAGGTAGATTCACGTTCCATGAGAATGATTGTGTTGGTGGCCAACCTTAAACCACCACTGATAGAATACTTCAGTTTCTTCTACTCACTTCATCATTTTGTGTTCGTCTTTAAATCATCATCAAGGAGAACTTTCAATTTGTGGAAGACTTCAACTTTTAGCCAAATTAAGAATTGTTTAATGAACTACTTCGAGACTAGTTCTAGAGCTGGTGGTTAGCCTTAAAACACTAATGGTAGAAAAATTTGGATAGATTCATGATTCCATGCAATTTTTTATTTAAGCTCTCTTTTTGAACTCATATACACCCCTTCAGATTAAGGGGGGGAATTTTGGAAGCATAATTCTCTTGGTTTACGAAAACTTGGCTCATTCACTTGAATGGAAGGCAGAAAGGCTCAAGTGAAGGTCAACAGTCATAGAAGTCTAAGAGACCTATTGGAAAGTGAAAACCAAAGGTTAAGGAAATGTTTATTAATATTTATATTCTGTTAATGAAATGTATGTCATGTTGATCCTAATCAAAAGGGAAGTGTATGTTGCATATAATGCTAGAGTCTTCATGAAAAGTTCATACACTGCTTATAGAATCATTAAGTGCATCACCAAATGAAAACCATCTTCTCCCATTGACTATACCACTTATCAAGGAACGATATGCATTAACAATTGATGGATTATGTCACAAATCAAGGAACACCATGTATTGGTAGTCCTCGTAGGAGTGGTGCTCTAACTATTTCTAATATTGACTGTTTCGAATTTCATCTCTTCCACTTAAAATTTGGTCACATGGCGTTTAGGTTTTCACATCTTGCAAGTTTCCACAATGGAGGAAGCCAAGAACCAATGAACGCATAGTTTTTTTGAATGCCGATAAAAAGAAGAATAAAAAGGCTTACCCTTTCTCACCTGCGTAAATCAAATTTATATATATCTAGCAACTGCAAGATGTTGACATGCTTCTTTAAAAATTTCTCAAACCATTGTGCGACTAGTTAAATCTCTCCTAAAATGAGTAAAATAATGAAATTTGAATTAAAAAAATAAATAAAGTCGTTGGTAGGTGGGGCCATACCTCCATGGGTCTCATAAGGTGAATATTTGTTTTTAGAAATGTTTTGAGATCACATTCATTTGTCAGACTTATTTTAGGCATCAAGGTTAATTGCTGAATGCCACATATTTTTAATAAAGTTTCCAACCAATGAGAGTACAAATACAATTCCATTCATTAGTGGGATATTATATAACGATTTGTGCATCTATAATTTTCCAAGCTTTGGTCAATATGGGCATTTAAAATTTTTGTTTCACACACACACAAACACACACACATATATAAAGGGAGGATTTTATTTTTAAATTATACCCCTAAGCCTCATATACCCACAAGTCAACCTAAGAAATGGAAGTGAATACCCACTTATTCAAAGTCATTACAAAACCATTATAATGAAGATATGATATAGGACATGGCTCAAACTTATATTAAAACAAAATTGATGAATTACCACAAGCATGTGGTTGGTAGTTGTTGACTTAGCATTGGAAGTTAACATATAGGTAATACATTTAGGTTAGCGTTTACATGTGGTATATTAAGGTTTTTCTTTGCTATAATTCTGTCAATATACCTTCATGAAGTTTGTGCCCAATTTTGAATGCATATCAATACAATTGATTTATTTCTTATGAAAGCCTGTCACCCTGACGATGATGTCTAGGCATATGTTAATACAATCATACTAGAATGTCATGATAAGATTTTACATGGAAACAAATCATCACACAACTCTATTGATGTGTTAGGTTTTCGACATTAGTTGAATTTTTTGACTTATATTAAGCTCCCAACATGGCCAACCACGCAAACTCTCACACATATTGAATATTCTACGTAGCTTTTGATGTGGTTGGTAATTAGTTAGAACAATACTATTCATTAATTTTTTGTCATTTCATCAACTAAATGTGGGAGTATTTCCTGAATTTTGGGCCACCAGTTCACAAATTTTCGGGATAATCCTTGGCATTTGGCAGAATCCTAGTCTGGTTGTGAGTTGAGAAACACCTATATTATTTATGGGAAGGAAGTTCCAAGAAGTGGGAGCTCTATAAATTGTCACGAATAAATATCCATTACATAAATGTGTCTGGATATAAATTATGAATCCTACCTGGTTCTTCTCATGGAATGATAATATATATATTAATCATTGGATTTTCTTTTGAAATTGTTAAGGGTAAATCTTGAAACCCTGTAATTATTTTCCTTATATGTGTTGTTTTTTATTTGCATATGGTAGTCCTGTTAGCCATGTATACTTTGTATGTGCCAATTTATAAAAATTAGCATGAAAAAATCAAACACACTAGCGATACCTCTTTGCTTTCCACCTTGCTTTTGACCTCTTCCTTTAGATGCTCGACAATGCAGACTCTTGTACACACATTTTCTTATATGAACAATGGGATCTCTATGCTTTTCTACCGCATATAAATTCATGGTATCCAAATACCCTTTCACTGGATTGATATTTTATACACATGAACCCTACCTATGCATTGTTATTCTAATAGATAAATCACGCTCCAAGGTAGCTTGTTTGCCAAGTAATCACTTTGTATATTATGTCCAAGTGCAAATATATATGCTTGTCTCAAATTTTGGCTGATTTGAATTTATCCATATCAAATATTTGGCCCTTGAGACATTTTTGGTTTTGGGCCCAAATGAGATATTTAGCTAAGGAGCACAATAATACTTCTAGTCTTGCAAAATTGAACATTACTCATAAGTATGCTTGTGTATTATCTGCACTCGACTTTCTCATGACCTCTGCCAGTCAAATGGCACCATTTACGCACCTTATATTGGCTCAACCCCAATAAATTTATTTCATTGTTCCCTCATTGAATATATCACATTATGTGGCCCCTTATGAATGCTCATAAAGAAAATACCATTTAAGACTTGATAATTGAAAATGAACATATGGTCCTCGAGACCTTTCTATCTCAGACCCAAGTCGATAAAGCTCACTTTGAATTAACGCTTAGTTGATCGGAAAAAATGTCTATCGTCAACATTAGGGAGACTACCCAGTTAGGAACTTAAAGCAACTCCTTTTTTGCTGAATATTGTGGTTCCGACTGGTTAGGGTCTAGTTACCTTGTTATCTAATACTAAATTAAAACTAATGTAATACTAATATAACCTAAACTAAGATTTAATCTATTTACACATTTAATAAATTTCCTTTATATTGATATTTAAAGATGTGAATGAAAGGAATAGATCAACAAAAATATTTGATTGATTTGAAAGCTGATGAAACCACAATTAAATGATTTGTTTGTCTCTTTAAGAGAGGACTAGATGAAAAAATAATTTAAAGCATGAAATCCTACCTCTAAATAGGATGGGATATCCCTCTTCTAATCCGAGAGAAAGTTAACTAAAACAAGGGGAAAGAATTGATATAATTCATCATATGATTTTGTATTAATCAAAGGAAGTAGTTTGCATTAACTAATAAAAGTGAAAGAAAAATAAGCTTGTAAATGAACGATAAATAGTTATCAGTCACCACAGGAATACTTCAATGAATTAGATTGATTCCGATCTCATTCTACCATGCAAAGATAACTTTCACAAAGTTTCAACAACAAAATGTTAATGACACAACAATAGTGCATAATATCGAAGAAACATAATACTGTTTAGAATAAAGATCAAAATCGATAATGAAACTTTAATAGTATTACAATAATCCTACACTTCGGTAAAAGTACACAAGAACGTGAATTAATTAAAACCATGTCAAATTTTATTACCATAGTTCTGAGAGTAGTTCTAACTCTTAATGAAAGTGCTTACAATATTGCAAAGTCCCTTTATAAAAGAGCCATAACTTCTCTACATTCTCTATAATAAAACTCTCTTCACTCTACAATAATGCGAAAGCACAAATAGAATTATTACAGAGCCCCCTATATTTGATCGCGATCTCTCCGCAACAAGATTGAATACAGGGATATTTATATAGATTTACAAAGCTAATAGTTTCCCCTGATTCTCTTGAGAAATGGAAAGTTAATGAATCTGGAGGTTTTTGTTTCTTTTGGATCGATGGCTAAATTTGGAAATCGTTGCAACAAAGTGTTGTTCTTTAGCTGAAGTGTTGATTTTTCACTCTGATGGCCTTTTTTAGTCTTTATTACAACAATCTTCCCCTTTTAGAAATGCATTGTGTCACATGAAAGAGAGTCTTTGGAAATCACGAATTGAGTAGATAATTCTACTTATCAACCCTAGGTTCATCCCCGTTTTAATAAATCATAGCTTATTAGTTCTATTTTTAAACTTAACTGGAAAACAAATCGAAAACTAAACAAACAAACTTCCTGTAAAACCAATGAAAATAGTTTTTTCAATTATTATAACAACGACCCCATATGGAAGTTACAAGTGGTAAGAGCCAAGTGGTATCGGAGATGAGCTTATCGCAACTTTTTGAAATGAGACAACACAAAATATTTGCGATATTGGGTAGCTCTGAAATGGAGCGGATGCGACATCATATTAAACTTGTTGTAATAACTATATTAGGTCCGAAACTAAATCGACAATCGATGATTTTACATAAGTGCCATTGAAAATAATTCCGATATGAGAGCAGACGGGATATTCCGATTAATCAAAACTTAAATCAAATTGGGTCCGTATATTGGAAATGGGAGCAAATTGAAGGTTGAAAGTTTTGATATATCGTATATCAGGGTGGAGGTTGGAGCGAAGGCCTATTGGAGATCAGAGGTGAATGGTTATCGGAAGTCGAAGATCAACATTTTTAAGATATTAAACTTTTAAGTGGTGTCACACTCTATAAAACTACGATATTGATGTTTCTTCGATATTGTTTTAACATATGTGATATGTGTTATTTACATATGTTTTCACTTTATATTCAACAAACTTTGGTTATAAATACTTTCAACTCCGATAGCATAAAATTCCGTTATTGACACATGTTATAACACGAGCTAGGTCTCGAGGGCTATTTGATTAATTAATCTAATTAATGAAGTAACTTAAAACAAATTTTTATTTGTCAAAGAAACTTTGAATAAGATTAAAGCACACTTAAAATACAAAAAAACTAATTACAAAAATAAAACAAGTGTAAATAAAAAGCAAATTAAACTTTAATTGATGCAATCACACTCAAAGCATACATGTAATATAAAAAGGGTCCCCATGTTTATTATGATAGAATAAAATCGGGGCGTTGTGTTTTCACTACAGCAATGATGACACACTAGGGAGAAGCATTTATCTTAGTTGTAACGATACATAACTTATTTTAAAAATGAAGGAATTATAGTTAGATAATTTGAAATGCTAAACTTCAGATATCCTAACCATTTTGTCCCTATTATATCTTTTCAAATATATAAATATACCACTAGCATTCATGAACTTGTAAAAATTTACCCCATGAATTCAATGTTTCAGTAAATTTATATGTACAACAATAAACTTAGTTGGACATCAGTTTTCAAGTAAATATGCTAATCAAGAAATCATAGTATTAATTTAACTTCCATACCATAGGCATGGCCACTGCTACTAACAAACATCTATAGCCTCGACAAGGATTCCTTTTAACCCTTTTAGGCGCCAGTGTCCCATCTATTAGGAATAGATGCATAGTTGCAAAAGATCATCTTAAACTTGTTTGAATGTCAACTAAAGATCACTATCCTGGCTTGGTAACCAACTATGACATTTCCATTCACAAAATCTAACATGGTGAGCAAGCTGGCTCATGATGAGACTTCTTATCATTCAACCTTGCAATCGAAAGCCATCACCTTATCTTGGTGACCAATAATGGTAATGTCACAATGGTAGAACTTATGATCATGGTAGGTTGGCTCACGAGGAGACCTCCTGTCCTTCAATTGAACATTTTTGTTTTTATGTTTAACTATGGTTATAGTTAATATCATAGAGATTACTTAATAAATGGGGTGGCACACTTCTTCTTAAGAGCAAGGGATGGCATAAAAATCCTTAAGCTGACTACTATTCACTTAACTAAACTTGCTCCGCAAAAGAACTCATGACCCTAAGAAACTATTGTTATATGTGTTTTACTTTCTTTAAAGATAGAGGTTAAATATAGTTCATTAATAGATAACAGAAAGATTTAAACTCAAAGAAAAGAAACAAGGACTCTACTGGTTAAGAAGGTTGAAAATGAACATAAATGAAATCATATACATTGAAGTGATCCTTAGAGATTAGGTTTTGTTAATATAAAATAGAGCATAGAATTATCCTCCCAATGATTATGCCAAGCTAAAAGAGAAAACACTACATTTTATTGTGAAATGAAATGAAAAGACAATATAACTAAGCCTAAAATGCTTAACAAATTAGAAAGAAGACAATCAAGAGAATGAATCTTGAGATGCAACTTACAAGATAATACAAAGAATTAACATAAAAAAGATTATGTTGATTTTATCTTGTATGATGATTTGTTAATAAAATTCTCTTGTTTTCAAAGCATAGTTATTGATTTAGAGTTATTTTTGTATGCTTTGACAGGGGTTTTCTTGCTCTTGCAAATCTTGCTTAAAGAATAGTTTGCAAGTCTTTATAGATTAAGTTTTAAGAATAATACTGACAATCGATTTAAAAATGTACGCAAAAGTAGAAAAGATAAAACTCCATAATGTCATATGATGATTGTTCTTCTGTAACGTTTGTTTCCAACAAAGCTAAATCTACAAATCAAATCCATGGGAACCTGCAAGAAGAAAAGAAAAATATAAGAAAGGAATAATGATCCAAAAAGAAAAGAAAAGATGAAATAAAACTGCAATCCAGATGACGATGAATATATAATTGCGTACTTGGAAGAATTCGATCATAATTTTACTTGATGAATCTTCATTTTCTCCCATGTATTAATCAAATTTCAAAATCATCTTCTTATTCAATTTAAAATAATTTCTAAACTACAACTAATCCTAATCTATAAATCAGACTAAGACTAAGTGAAATCAAACTTCCAATGAAGCCATTCAAGCATTTTACTTTCTGCATGAATATATACATAAAACATCAATAATAAAAATATACATATAATTAAACCAAAATAATTAAAACTAAAAACATTATGTACATCTATTGTTAATGTATGTACAAGAAATAGCTTATTTACATTCACCTTCTCTTGAAATGTCCTTTCCAACTGAATATTAATTAGATAATAGAAATATGGATGGATTTCCATTAATAATTGGAAGGAGGCTAAAGGAGAAAATAACATGCTAGATTGTGGAAATGGATCTTTAGATACAATGGTCTGAAAAACTTTATCTATCTTATGTACATATGTTAAATTATTAATAATATTATGTGAGGGAAAAATTTCCAAAGGTATCTCAAATGTGTCAATGAAATATGGATAGAAATCTGATAGATTCAATGGAAGATCATTAATAAAATTGGATTATTGGTCATATTGTAAAGATGCATGCTCTTGTTGGCATTACTTTGGAGAGAAAAGTAACAAGTGATAAGATATGACCACCAATTGAAATTGGAAGAGTAATAGCTCTTTAATGATTGTGATTTGAAACTTCATCTTCCCATTCAGATAATGCATCAATTGAATGTTCAATACTGAAATTCTCAGTACACTAGCATAAGATATCAAAAAATTGAAAAATGAAAACAAAAAACAAATCTGAAATCAAACAAAATAAGTGAAGGAACAAGAATGAAATCAAATCGTAATTTACACTATTGTTACAACTATTATTATAACACAACTGGGATTGACTTGAAGAAATTTCCTGTTCACAAGGATTGACTATAATAATGGAATTAGAATGATTGCCAACACCAACCTGTGAATTAGAGAGAGGGCCAGGACTATGAATATAGTTAATAATTTGATCATCACAAAGATCATAGATTGGAATGGGTTTTTGAATGCTGAAATCATGAGTATACTTTACTGTTTGAAAATGAGAACTAGTTGGAAAACATTCCGAGCTAGAGTGTTCTTCATTTTCACATCTGATTTGAATTTGATCATGAGGACTCAATTGAGAAGAATATAAGTCAACATCCTCAATGTTAGAGTAATTATCATAAATGACTTCACAACATTCTCTAGAATTCCCTTTACTCTCATCCGATGTATCAAAACAAGAAGGAATATGAAGTATATGCTCATTAATGCCAAAAGAATGATTATCTATCTTGATAAAAACTAATTGGAAATTCATTTATATCAACCTCTCTTTTTTATAAAATAACATATTAAAGCAAAGAGGGGATAGATTGCTATTAACAAAAATATCAGGATAAAGGTGAAAATGAGAATCATAAGCAATGAAATTAAAAATATCTCTGTTTGTGAATTCTTAAGCATTTTCTTCATTGCAAATTTCAGATTCATGATCATTTACTTGGCTAATTGTGCTTTCTTGAAGAATGTTCCCTAGATGCCCCGGATTTTTTATTTGATCAAGATGATCAAACTTAGAAATTTGTACAGCAGGTCGCATATTATTGGGAATTTCAATTTCTGCATGTAGTTGTTGATTTATAAACTGATTTTATGAATTTAATTCATAGTGTTTTTCAAATTTTTTTTGGCAAATGGTCCTTCAAGTTTATTACTGATTTCCTCTTGTAGTTGTTTATCAAAGTTTTGCAAGCTTTGTGATAATGGTTCATTAGCATGATTATCATCAACACTGTAAGAGGTGTGTACTAAATTTAGGAATTTCTCACACATAGCTGAGGCCACTTTATCATGATTAATATGCACCTCTATATCAGATTTTTTGATAATATTATTAGAAGTCGAGGAGAGTTATCAAAACTTGAAATTGTTTCATGCAAATTTGAAATGGGAGGGAGAGAACAAATATATTCAAATGAACCTATCAATTCATTTACTAAAAGTTTATCTTTAGCTTTGAAACTCAAGCAAACTAATTGAAATCTAACAATAAAACCTAAGAGAGATTCATTTTCAAATCTTCGTAGATCTTCAAATTCATCACGTACCTATTCATATCATATCCATCAAATTGATAAAGGAACATTGTAATAAATTGATCCCAAGTGTGAATAGAGGAAACTGGAAGATATTGACACCAACTTTTGGCTTTTCCTAAGAATGTAAGAGTAAAAATCCTGCATAGGATACCTTCATCAATATCATGATAAGTAGAATTTGATTTTTTTTTAATAAATTGCAAGGTGCGATCAAATGCAAAAGCATTCCTCTTACCATTAAAATTTACCTTTGACAAGTATCTTACTATTTCTAGTGGAGGACTGGTAGATGCACCTCTAGAGATACAACTCCAAATTGGAAGTTTGAGAAGAGCCATTGTGGTTAAAAAAACCTTAAAATACAAAAACTCCAAAAGACAACAAGTCTTCAGGCCCTCCTTCTAGTGCCAAAAATGTTAATTGACAAAAAATTCCACTGTCAACATTAGGGGAGACCACCCGGTCGGGAACTTAAAACAACTCCTTTTCCGTTGAAGATGGTGGTTTTGACTGGTTAGGGTCTAGTTACCCTATTATCTAATACTAACTTAAAACTAATATAATATTAATATAACCTAAACTAAGAGTTAATCTATTTACACCTATAATACATTTCCTTTATATTGATTTTTAAAGATGTGAATTAAAGGAATAAATCAACAAAAAGGTTTGATCAATTTGAAGATTGATCAAACCGCAATTAAATGATTTTTTTTCCTCTTGAAGAGAGGACTTGATGCAAACTAAATTGTAGATGCAAAATTAATTGAAATCCTATATCGAAATAGGATGGGATAGCCCTCTCCTAATCCGAGAGTGAGTTAACTAAAACAAGGGGAAATAACTGATATTATTTTGTATTAATTAAAGGAAGTAGTTCACGTTAACTAATACAAGTGAAAGAAAAGTAACCTGTAAATGAATGATAAATAGTTATTAGTCATCACGATAATACTTCAATGAATTAAGATTGATTCTGATCTCATTCTACCCTGCAAAGATAACTTTCACAAAGTTTCAACAAAAGAATGTCAATGACACAACAATAGTGCATAATATCAAAGGAACATAACACTGTTTAGAATAAAGATCAGAATCAATATTGAAACTTTAACATTAAGATAATCCTACATTTCGGTAAAAGTACATATGAACGAGAATTAATTAAAACCATGTCAAAATTTATTACCCTAGTTCCGAGAGTAGTTCTAACTCTTAATGAAAGTGCTTACAATAGTCAAAGTCACTTTATAAAAGAGCCATAACTTCTCTGCATTCTCTATAATAAAATTCTCTTCACTCTGCAATAGTGAGAAAGCACAAATATAATTATTACATAGCCCCCTGTATCTGATCATGACCTCTCCCCAACAATATTGAATATAGGGGTATTTATATAGATTGACATAACTAATAGTTAGTTCCCCCTGATTCTCTCAAGAAATGGAAAGTTAATGAAATTGGAGGTTTTTGTTTCTATTGGATCGAAGGCTGAATTTAGAAATCATTGCAACAAAGTGTTGTTCTTTAGTCGAAGGGTTGATTTTCCACTCAAGGTAATGGCATTTTTTAGTCTCTATTACAACAATCTTCCCATTTTAGAACTGCATTGTGTCACATGGTAGAGAGCCTTTGGAAATCACAGATCGAGTAAATACTTCTCCTTATTGACCCTAGGTTCATCCCTGTTTCAATCAATCAAAGCTTATTAGTTCTACTATTAAACTTAATCGAAAATCAAATTGAAAACTAAACACAAAAAACTTCCCGCAAAGCCAATGAAAATTGATTTTTTAATTATTATAACAATGACCCCATATGGAAGTAACACGTGGCAAGGTCCAAGTGGTATCGAGCTTATGGCAACTTTTGAAATGAGACAACACAAAATATTGGTGATATTGGGTAGCTCCATGGCAAATAAATGTGGTTTGTAGATTTTATATGTTTGTTTTTGTGGGAACTTTACAGTTTAATTTACTTGCCCAATATGATTGCATATACAATTTATATTATACTTTAATCTATCAATATTTCAACATGTATAATACAACATAGGGTTCAGTTTTGACATACACGACAACAAGCCATGCATTGTTTGACTTAATTATTGTTCATTTTGAACAACATTATGTTTTGAGTTTGTGGCATGTCTATATGGAGAGATACATGTTGTTAT
>APFE030166003.1:70380-81117 GCA_000404065.3 Pinus taeda
GATATAATGAAATATTTTTATTAAAATATACAATATGTAAGCATCAATTTTTACATTTGATTGGCATAATATATATTTTCAAATTTCATTTCTCAATTAAAGATAACAAGTCTGCATTGTATTTGGTTAATAACATGCATAATTGAAATATAAAAGTAAAATAAAAATGGTAGCGCATTGCTTCCATTGGTTCGGAGGCTTGAGTCATATACATCCAAACTCCAAGCATGGGCAATGCAATAATATGGTTATGATATTGAGTGAGATACTGCCTAGGCCAAACACGCACCTACTTGATTAAGGAAGCAACGACCTAGGGTGGCTTCGAAAAACCATCACATGAAGTATAAGAATCTCTAGCTTAGTGTAATCGTTGGAAGGTAGTTTCATTCATAGTAGCACTCGCTAAAGTTATGCTTGTATAATAGACTACCATAGGGAAGATAAAGAAGCATCAAAGCCGAAGGAAGATAAAGAAGCTTAGCACTAGCGCAGGGAGTGATGAGCCCCAAAAATGGGTAATTATATGGGCTCATTTAGCCTCTTAATTTGACTAAATCCACCATTATCATTAGTTTATTGCATTTTTTTGACTATATTTATGCTAATAGAGTGAATTGGGTTAGTCATTATGCCAACAAGTCTAATGTGTGCTTTATGCAATTTTTTTGGTCAATTTTGAGACAAAATCAAAGGTTTAAATGAGCACTTGGCAGCCAAATTCGTGGGAGAACAAGGGAGAGGATTTGTAGGAAGGTTTCCCCTTCATTTATGAGCCCTTACTTTGAATTCTCCATCAAAAACTCAGAGCATAAGGGGTAGCCAAGCAAGTCAAGTAGGACTGCTGTTAACTGCAAGTTTTGGCAGTCGAGTCCCTAAAGTTTAGGAGGACTATTGGGGTCCTCAATTTGTATAAATAAGAAGGCTTAGGGCCTCATTTGGAGTTAGCCATTTTGTAGTTCGATTTTAGTCAGATTGTAGTTAGATTTTAGTCAGTAGGTTAGCACTTTAGTGCAGCTCTGTATCAGCACAGTTTCGAGCTTTTTCTTGTAGACAATTTTTGGGATGTAACTATTATTTCTTGATCAATAAAGATGAACCCAGCTTTGCACTAGCTTTAATATTTTTTAGGAGGCTGTAGCTCTTGGGGTTGGGCCCAATCCAAGTGCCCAGTACCTCCTTTGTGTACTTTTATGTGTCTTTGCTGCATTCTTAGAATAAAATATGTTATTTAGGTTAAGATATTGCTTTGCTACTTAGGTTGTTTTTTATGGTTAAAGTAGCTTTTCATGCTTCAGGTTGATTTGACAGTTTGGGAAAGGAAAAGATCTTCAAAAAGGCCATCAAGCAACCCTTGATCTCACCTCTCCCTCCTTGGGACCATGAGCTGAGACCAAGGCGTACTTGCTGCCACAAAAACATTGTTTTGCCTTGTAATGCAATTGCTAATGTTAGATTTTTTAGTTGGAAAAGTTGATATCAGTCATGCTTGCATATTTAGAAATGTTCTTGCTTGGTTTTCATAGTTGTTTTACATGATTTTCTACCAATAAATTTCTGTTCATCATGGCTGTTAGTTTCTAGGTCAAAATAGCTAGATCTTTGGTTTGCATAGTCTTTGTTTGGTCAGTTTTGGAAAATAGTGTGCAGAACACCTGTGATGCCTTCCTGCCTACCTTTCCTCCATCAGAAAACCTACTCCAACTCCCTAACTCAGATTATTCCCTTTCATTTGCCACCCCTTTTCCAACTTGACCTAATTCCCATTCTTATGCATCATTGCTTCCTCCATCCTCGAACAAATCCAATCGCTCCTTAGCCTCATTCACCAAGTCCTAGATCCCTTAACATCCTTATCCAACCTCCATTTCCACTTTCCCATTATTTTTCCTCCATAAACCCTCCAAAATCCTCTTTTAGGAACATCCTGTAGGAGCTACAGAACATCCTGTAGAAGCTACAGTACATCCTATAGAACCCCTGCAGACTTCCTGTAGAAGCTCACGAAAGTGGTTTCTTGAGATCCAAACACTGTGAAAGTCTTTGGAAGGGTGCTAGGGACCCCTTATGCCCTCTTCTCACCTTCCCAACCTCCTGGAAGAATTTCCTTTCGCCAATCAACCTCTGCACAGTCAAAACAGTTAAAACACATGCATAATAATTCTACAAGATTACTAAAAAATACAAAAATATGTGTTTTGCAGATTTCATTGTAGAAGTAGCTTAGTCACATGCATTTTATCTTTCTAAAATTCAATGGCATCCATTTCCAGTGCTTTCATCTCTTTTCTTGCAACAGTAGGGTTAGCCGGTAAAACTAGTGTTTACTAAGGTTTGCATTTCCTTTCAGCTTTCAGTTTATTTATGCAAGTAGACTAGCCTCTTTTGAGTTAGCTTTCGTTCATCACAGTTAAAAGCTTCTTCTAAGAGCTCATAGAAGTTGGCTTAAGCTCCTAGTAGACTTGTGCCAACTGATCAAGTGACAGCTGCGGCAAGAGCTAGTACTTGTGCATATAGCACTGTCGCTTCCAAGTTTGTTACGAACTACCAGGTTGATAAAAGTAAAGAAGGGAGTCCCAAGAGTTGCAACATTATTGCTGCAATACTGGAGCCCACCAAGGAGGACGAAGTATTTTCAACATTTTTTTTTGGTTTGAGAAGTTTTTGTTTCCATCGAGTTGGGCTTGGTAAAAGCTTCGTGAGATTCTGAAGAGGGTGTTTCTTGGAAGTCCATGGTTGATTTGGTCCATAGGGTGACCATGATACAATGATTTACGTTTTCATATGATAGATATAAGGGAGGATGTGCTGGTATAAGTTTGTTCGACTAGTAAAGGGGAGGAGAGAAGTTTCTGTTTATACCAGTATAAATTGGTTTTTGTTTTTTGGCCTTTTTAGAAGTAGCGGTAGAATATTGGGGCTATGTAGTTTCTGGAGCTAGTATTTTGGGGTGGGCCTTCCTTGCTTTCGACATAATTTTGGAGATGCTTCCCATTCTGTTATATGAACTAGTGGGTTTAATTCTAAGCACCATATATGTCCTATATTTGATCATTGTTGATACCTTGAGGGATTCCAAATGCAGGACCTGATGTTCTTAGGTGGCTAAACATGTCTATTACCATAATTACAACGAAGGACTCTAGTGGTGAGTTAGTGTCTTCAGAGGCATCCGTGTGAAAGAAGTCGAAGACATTCTCTTGGGTTTTTACTAGACCATGTAAAGACCTTAGAATCCAGTGTTTTTAAGGTGGTGGAGGTTCTTAGGTTATTGGTGTTATATATTTCATGAGGCATCTGACTAGCCTAGTATAGATTTTCTCCTTTCTTTCTTTCCCTGTATACTATTATCTAGTTTCGATGTTGGGGTGGTGGTTTGGTGATTTTTCCAGTGGTCATTTTCTTGTCTAGATTATCCATTCTTCTTCCTACTTCGACGCCCTCCCCTATTATTTTCTTAACTCTTCCCAAGACATCTCCTTAATTCCTTTTTCCGGATTGTCACGCTTTCTTTGTCCCCCGAGGAAGCTAATTTGGTTACACATTCTCCTAGGATTTCCTTTTTTGAGTGGCGACGTCCAAATATAGTCATTTTTAGATGCATACATTGTTTTATTGCTACGACGCACCATTCTACAACCCCCTCCCCTATTAATGTGGTGTGATTTTGTCTAAATCCCCCCTATAAATTAATTTTTGGGTGGTGGATACTTAACGACCACTGGCCTTAGATGGTGGTATATTTTCTATTCTCTCTATAGTTCCTCCTCACACATTCTTTATTGTGGTTCCTTGTGTATTTATATTGTGGCCTCAGGTTTATGCGTTTACTGATTTGGTAGGTGGTATTTGGCAATATTCAACAATCGTTGACAATTTGGGGACTATCTTATATTAATTCTCCTATTCGAGTAGTTGAGGTATTGGATTATTTACTTCTTGGCATGTGTTGTGTGGAAATAGACGACTTGGTCGCAGATGTTTCGGTATATGAGGCATTTATCAAGGCCATGGTGGAGGCTAAGTTGGAGTTCATGAAGTCGAGGCCCACTTCGAATCAACTCGGCCCATCCAATATGCATGTGAGACACTTGGTGCAAGATCCTCTTCCACAAGTACAACAATATGTAGATCTCTCTTTTGACTGATAGCTTTCTCTCCACACGCTCCTCCCACTGTTTTCATGGTAAGAAAATCAAGTTGACTTATGAACCAAAACTCCTCAGTTTTGGTCATGACATTCTGTGGGACAGAGCCACTATTTTTCAGAAGAGGGTGTTGGTGGGTCACTGGTTTTTTTGGAGACATTTCTAAGCGAAATATGCATGGCTGGGTCAATACCATATGGGAGCCCATCCTTAGATATAATCCGAAGGTCAGTTTATTGATGAACTCTTGGTTTTGCTTCCATTTCCTACACCACTATGATGCAGAGCACATCTTGGAATACCCATGGGTGCGTGGCCATGGTTTTTTTCTTCTTCACCATTGGTATATGGTTTTTTCTTCTTGACCATTGGTATATAGGGTTTATTGCACTATTAGACACCTCTTGCAACAATCTTGTTTGGGTTAAATTTTAAGGCTACCTCTTGAATTTTGGACGCATCAGGCTCTGGAGGAGATTGACAACTTGATTAGCAGATTTGTTTATTTGGACTCGAGATGTCTAGTCGCTTGGAACAAGTGAGTGGCTTAGATTTTGGTAGAAATCAACTTCAAAGAGGGCCTCTCTGAACACATAGACTTGAAATGGGGTTCGATTAGACTCTGTCAGCGTCTGGACTATTAGAGCATACATTTATGTTGCCTTGTTTGCCACCATACCAATGATTTACTAGATAGATGCCCTTGATGCTTTTCTTCTTCCTCTGATGGCTTGGGTTGTGGGTTATCTCCTCTCCCGCTCTTAAGGAAATTTCTAATATCAGTTGTGCACTTATTCATGGTGAAGGGTATCAACATAGCCATGGTTCTTCCCCTATGATGCCTAATTCATCTCATGTGTCTCCTTTTTCGATTGATAACCCCTTAGATTCTCAACATGATATTCGTTTTGGCCTTTGCCCCCTTTCGCTGAACCTTCCCTGTTATTGTTTCCACCATCTTATCCTCCTCCCTTGGTTGTCACTTACCATGAATACTCACACCATAATTCGGTTGTGAGTGACTTGGAGTTCTTGATGTTGAACTCGTCCTTAGACTTATTGATTATCTACATCCATAAGGCATGGGCACCACATTTTTTCCCATCCATAAGCCTTGATTTGACCATGAACATCATTGTGCATAGAAAAGTGGGGCGTGACAGTCGACATTTCAGGCGTCAATTGACCGTTGAGCTCCTGTATTTTCAGCAAGACTCTGGTCTTAGAAATGTCCCCATTTTTTCCTCCTCAGTTTCACAAGTCCTTAAAGCTAATGTGCCCAAATCGGGGTTCCCCTGATAAATATCCTCCCTCTCAATCTTTGTGGCCTAGGGAACGCCACTAAAATATCCTCCCTGAGACATCTCATCATATCTATCAGGCTTTTCATTATCTTATTTAGGAGATGATGGATAACAAAAAGAAAGACATTGAATATTTTTTCTCCAAATGTCCTTCTTGGAATATTGTTGCGGTCAACTCTTCTGGCTTATCAGGCGGACTTGTGGCAGTATGGGATCCTAGATGGGCCAATTTGACAACCTATACTTTTTTTGTAGGAATATTATTGTCTAGGCACTTGTGTGGGTACTCTGCCTATAGTCATCTCCTCAACTTATATGTCCCTTGTAAAGACATGTTATTATTTTGGGATTGTTTGGATGCATGAGGGCTATTAAAAATTGGCTCTTTTATAATCACAGGTGACTTCAACAAAACTTTATCAAGGGAAGAGGATTTTTGTTCTCAATGCAGAATGGACCCCTTGGCTGGGTGACTTGTTGAACTTTTTTCTCACTATCATTTTGTCGATATACTTCCTACTCCCCTTTCTCCTACATGGAACAACGACAGGTCGGGTGAAG
The DNA here is from genome assembly GCA_000404065.3 of Pinus taeda. Taxonomy (NCBI): domain Eukaryota; kingdom Viridiplantae; phylum Streptophyta; class Pinopsida; order Pinales; family Pinaceae; genus Pinus; species Pinus taeda. The sequence goes on from APFE030166003.1 coordinate 76,394, forward strand.
AACACATTGGTAAAATACTAGACTGCTACCTTGTTCATGAAAATTTTATGGAAACCCTGGGGCATATTCGTTCCTGGGCAGTCAAGTATTACATAGCAGACCACATCCCAATTGTTCTACAATGGAAATAGGAGGAGTTTCATCAAGGGATCCCATTTAAGTTCAAACTGGCTTGGTTGGAGGATGCAAATTTTAATTGTATAGTTAATTCTATTTGGAGTCCTATTTAGGGAGAGTCTGGACAATGGCTTTGATTTCTAAGAAACTACAAACCTTATAGAGCCAGGTTTGTATTTGGGAACGCTATAAAAAATATCATCTAAAAAGGGAATTGCAAGAGATTATTGAGGAAATTGATAGACTGATGATTTCTCTTGAAAATATTGCCCCCACTCCATCAGACTTAACAAGACTCAAAGACTAGAGGAAAAGAAGCATAATATTTTAAGGATACTGGAGACAACATGTTGCCTCAAGAGCAAGGATATTTAGTTAATGGAAGGTGAATGGAACACTCACTTCTTTCATCAATATGTGAGCCATAGGAGGAATGTGAATACGATTTGGGACATTAAGTCTAAATGCGGAGAGAATGTATACTCCACAACTAAGATTTAGAAGGAGGCGGTAAAATATTTTGAGAAATTTCTCTCTACCCGGTATGGTGTTAAAATAGAAGATCTATTATGGGGGATTAAGGAGTTCCTCGTCATGTTCACAGAAGATGATAATGAGGCCATATATCACCTAATATTTGTGGAGGAAATTCAAATGGTCTTGAAATTCTTTTCGAAGGATAAATGCCCAAGACCAAAGCACTGGACTGTAGAATTGTTTCTTCATTTCTTTGACTTGATGATCCAAAATCTTCTAGACATGGTGGATGAATATCACATATCTGGCCATATTTCCAGTTCCATAAGCTCTACATTTATTTCTCTTATCCCTAAATCTCACATATCTCCTCCTTTCTAGACTTCAGAACCATCTCACTATGTAACATGTCCTATAAATTGATCTCTAAAGTGATTGTCGGATGCATCAAGGCTAAACTCTCGAAACATATCACTTGTGAAAAATTTGGTTTCTTGTCAAATAAGTTGATTCATGATGCCATTTCCACTACTCAAGAGTGTTTACACTCCATTAACACTAAAAATATGGAAGTGGTGATATTTAAATTAGATATGAAAAGATTATGATTGCATTGATTGGGATTTTCTTCGCCTTCTTCTTAATAAGGTAGATTGGATCATGGCTTGCGTCTCCTTGGCCAATTTTTTTGTCTTAACAAACAAATTTTCATCGAATTTCTTCCAGGATGGCAGAGTATTAAGACAATGTTTCTCTCTTTCACCTCTACTCTTCATTATTGCCATGGATGGCCTAAGCCTAAAATCAGAAAGGCTAGAAGTCTTGACTCATTCAAAGGTATTAATATGGAAAACAATGTGGATGTTTCTCATTTGGTTTTTTTAGATGATGGACTCACATTTGGGCTGGGTTGAAGAGCCCATTGGAATACATTTCATGTTATTGTAAAGATGTTTTGAGATCGTTCATGCTTGATTTCTAATCATAAGTACAAAGCGTTTCTTTTGTATTCAAATGGGGAGGATGGGAATGTTGGGTATGTGTTATATTCTTTCAATGACTACCCCACGTGTGGGGGGGTGGAAATCCCCCTGTACATTGAGTCGGGCACAGTAGGGGAAGGTATCCCCCTTGCACGGGGTCCGGGGTAGCGTCCCGAGAATTTTTTTTGACCTTATATTAGGTGGCAGGCCTACCTATGGTTTTGTGCATGGATTTCACACATGGTTTTGGTCATGATGGTTTTCCGTCCATGGTATTTTGTAGATCCGGTCGAGGGAACCATGATTATGTTCTAATCCAGGGTTAATGGATTGGGGTTTATGGATGCTTCGACATTTATATACATGTATTGTAACATTGAAATGAATATAATGAAAAATCAATCTGGTAGTCTCGGTTTTGGGATCCAACGGAAGATATTTGTGTATATCTATTTTATGTTTTATGCTCTTGCTATTGTTTGTTTTCTGTTTTAGAATTCGTATGCAGGGAATTTCTGTACGTGGTTAAAACCTTCATTTGGTATTAGAGCTGTTTTGGATTCAAGGGGACGCTTTTGCTGCTGAGGGGTTTTTCTTGGCCCTATGGTAAACCCTGTTCAGTGGGGGATCGATTCTTGTGGTGAAAGAAGATGGAAAGCAGTGGAAAGAAAGAGATCAGAAAATTTAATGGTCAGATTTTTGAGTTGTGGAAACTCAATATGGAGGATATGTTGGTCGGTAAAGATCAATGGATCATGATGGATATGGGTATTAAACCAAAAACAATGTTAGCTAAAGACTGGGTGAAGTTGGATAGGAAGACAAAGAGCACAATACAATTGCGTGTCTCAGATTCAGTATTGTTGAATGTACCAGGGGAAGCTTCGACAAAGGCTTTGTGGGACAAGTTAAGGACTTTTTACCAATCTAAGTCTCTAGTGAATAAACTGTTCCTACGGAAAAAGCTGTATAACCTGAGGATGAAAGGTGACTTGGTGACAGCATATGAATGCTTTCAATACCGTGGTAAGCCAATTATTATATGTTGATATTAAAATTTCATATGAAGATAAGTGCATCAGTTTGTTGTGTTCTCTACCAGATTTGTGGGATAGTCTGGTTATTACAATAGGTAGCAATGAAACTGCATTATAGTTTGATGAAATGGTCTCATTCTTGCAGTCGGAGGAGATGAGACAGACATATGGAACACTAGAATGGTGATTCCTTGTTTGTACGAGGACGGTCCTAGAATAAAAACAAAAATAAGTCCTTGAGTGGGAGACCTAAATCTAGAGGGAGATATAAATCTCCAAGAAAACATGTAAATGTGTAAAAGAAGGGAACCTCAAAAGGGACTGTAAATATAAAGCTCCTGAGAAAGGAAAGGGATCTGATGATGCTCCTTTTGTAGAGGTGAAAACCACCTCAGATGAGGGTGGCGATGTGTACTTGGGTTCTTCTTCAAGTACACATGTAGATCATGGGGCATGGTTGATTGAATCAGGTGCATCCTATCACTTCAGTCCCCATAGAGAGTGGTTATGCGAGTATGAGAAATATGATGGTGATGATGTCTTCTTACGGGATGATAGGAAGGCTAGAATCATTGGTCACGCAAAAGTGAAGATGAAGCTACATGGTGGAAGGATTAGAACACTTCCATCTATTCTGCATATTCCTACATTGACCATAAATTTTATTTATGTAAGCAAGTTGGATGATGCAAGTGTTAAAATTGTGTTCAAGAAAGATACTTGCAAGATGGTTTGGGGAGCACTGGAATTGATGTGGGGAGTTCGGATTTGAACTCTATACAATCTTTACGGTAGCACTGTTATTGATGGATGCAATAGCTTTGTGGTTCTTGAAAATGGAGTAGAAAATCTAGTGGTATCTGGAGAAAAGACCGTGCTTTGGCATCAAAGGCTTGGAAATATTAGAGAGAAGGGTCTTCAAATACTTCATGGTAATGGTATGATAGAAGGCATATATAATTTATCTCTCAATTTTGATTTCTATGAAAATTGTGTATATGGGAAGCATAATCGGGTGAGTTTCCCCTTTGGTGCTAAGAGGGCAAAATGAATATTGGATCTTATGCACACTATGTGTTTGGACCTGTGTCGGTTCCATCACTGGGAAAGTATGTGTACTATGTATCATTTATAGATGACTTCCCAAGGAATACATGGATATATTTCCTTAGGAAGAAACCCAAAGTCTTTAAAAGGTTTAAAGAATTTAAGGCTCTGATGGAATGTAGGTTTTAACCCCATACAAAATTCACCTGCATAAGAACTCTAAGAAAAGAGAATAAACATTGTGAGAGAATAACACATAAAACACATATACATAGAAATTTTCCCCTGCATCCCAAAACTGGGACTACCAACTTGATTTTTCATTATGTTCCTTTCAATGTTACAATACATATTTATACATAGTGAAGTATCCAATACTATGGACCGAAAACCATTGCGTCCAAAACCATAGGTAGGTCCGCCCAACCTAAGGGTCCAAATGTTTTTTGCTGGGGTGCTACCTTGGAACCCCATAGAGGGGGGCTACCGCCTCCCTCAAACCCCTTGGACAGGGGGGGTTGCCGCCCCCCTGTGATCACCTTGTTGCACAATCGGTGCAACAAAGGGGGGCTCTGGCCCCCCTCTAACCCCCTAGTTAACTATGTAAGCTAGTCATGGAAAGAATATAACACAACCCAACATTCTCCCACTGTTGTTTTCTTTCTACAGGGGGCCACAAGAGAGCTTAGTCATTTATCCAACCCTGAAATGCCCATTGTTTATCTACACGAAGAGAACTTCTCAGAGCTCACAAATTTTGTCAACGCATCTGCAGTATTCTTCAAAGTGTCCACATTTACCAGAAACACCTTTTTATCTTCTATCATATCCCTCACAAAGTGATATTGAACATCAATGTGCTTTGTCTTTGAATGATAAGTAGGATTCTTTGCCAAGAAAATTTCAATTTGCCTGTCACAGTCTATCCTTATAGCTCCCTGTACTAACCCCATAATTGAACACATTCTCTGCAACCAAACTGCTTCCTTGCTTGCATGAGTGGCTGCCATGTATTTTGCCTCTGTAGTTGATAGTGCCACTATAGATTGTTTCTTACTCATCC